>JAOBRB020302326.1:0-20720 GCA_027575285.2 Zoanthus pulchellus | reverse complement strand
ATGAAGTTTATCTTGTCTATATATATAGGATATTACATGGTGGCACGAACATATAAGGTTTATCTTGTCTATATATTGGATATTACATGGTGACACAAACACGTGAAGTTTATCTTGTCTATATATACAGGATATTACATGGTGGCATGAACATATAAGGTTTATCTTGTCTATATAGAGAGGACACGAACATATAAGGTTTATCTTGTCTATATATTGGATATTACATGGTGACACAAACATTTGAAGTTTATCTTGTCTATATAGAGAGGATATTACATGGTGGCACGAACATATAAGGTTTATCTTGTCTATATATTGGATATTACATGGTGACACAAACATATGAAGTTTATCTTGTCTATATGTAGAGGATATTACATGATGGCACAAACATATGAAGTTTATCAATGAGTGGTAAAAATATTGCACAGCAAACGGATTTACCATGTGTACCGAAATGCTAGAGACACCCGTGAATCAAATCTAGATACAGTATGGACTCTTCCTGTATATCTATGAAGTGATTCATTTGATCATTCACAGTATTGATTATACTGGAAAAACAAATTCGCTTCTGGGGCATCCATGAAAGATAAGGTTGTAGATAAGGGTGTGGTAAGGATGTAAACTTGTTCCTTTCTACATAATGAGCTATTAACAACACTTTCAAAACACTTTCCTTATTTAGCTTACAATGAAAGGAACTCACCACACTCTGAGCTGCCTTGTCAAAAACTGACACAACAGAATCTGGCGATGTTGCTACAGTCTCAAAGTTACATTCAATATTTTCCTGAAAGAAAGCAAAATATGAACATTATTAACAGAAAATTGTCCTTAGAAATATAATTGAGATTTAAGAAATTGTCTTAAACATTCAGTTTCTACTGTACATTCCCACTTACCACCAGTATCACCATACAGTTAACATTTTGGTCAGGGAGAGAGAGACGTGATACAATGTACAATCACCGGGGGTTAACACACGCAAAAAAAATTGAAAAAGTCGGGATACAAAACTAATTGCAATTCTGAGCTGCTGATTCTACATTACCGGTATATTGCCTTCGTTGGGAGAAAATATATTTCTCATATTGGCTCTGTAGCTGCGCCATTCCGCCAATATGAAATATATTTTCTCCCAACTTGTCGGCAATATAATGTGGAGTCACCGGCTCAGAATCGTAATTAGTTTATAGAATTCTATAAAATCCATATACAGTAAGGACATAGGTTCACGTTTTTCACAATACTTTTTTCCCCAAACAAAACTGGCCCAGTCAAAATTATTAACTTGCTCCTTGCAACATGTTATGAGACAGACAACAGCTTTTTTATTTTAGTTACTTCAGTGCCAAAAGATAATCGGCTGAACCACTTCTGATGCAAATTATTTTAAAATGGTATCAGACAAAGCAGATAAATCATACTATATAAAATTGTGATTTTTCAAGAGAAAATAAAAAAAAACTTTTATTTGAGATTTTATTGAACTTTAGAACTTTATACCTCAAGAGGTCTACAAATTTTCTATTTTTTTTCTGAGGAATTCTTTTTTTAAGAATATGTATGGAACCCGTCCAAATTTTTTAATCATATTATTTAATTTATTTTTTATCAGTTTCGCAAATATAAGGGCTGCCACCTCGTTATTTACCATATATATAAATTACCGATATTTTAGTCATACTCCAGAGAAGAAAAAATTAACAATATCGAGAAATACCATGAGAATATTCAAGAGATTATCAGTTACTTTCAGAACTCTGAGAAAACCAAGGGTCGCCAAGGATTTCTAGAGCCCGTAAGAGCCCTGTTAATTGAATCTCTCATGTTATCATTAACTCTTTCACTCCCAGTTAATTATCAGCACTCAACTTCTCCTTACATAACACATACAAAATAAGACATTTGGTAATGAGAATATGTGTTAAATATTGACTTAATTTTTTCCCTGTGTGAGTGACCATTAACAATCATCTGACATCCACCTGTTTATATCTCTCCATCTGGGCAGTGAAGACCGTGTGGTGAAAGAATTTCTGCATCCTCTCATTCTCATAATTGTGGCAGAGCTCTTCAAATATGGCACCAGTAGTTCTTCCAGTAGAAGCTGGGTTTTGAAATCCAGGTGAGTCCAAAATGTGCATGGTAGTAACACTATGAATATTACACTGCAGGGACCTTGTGTAAAACAATAAACATATAATTAAAATAGCATGGTGGAATATCATAGCTCTTACAATAATACTAATTAACTATCAGACCTCTTTTGAAAAGAAGATCACTTGCTTTGGCTTCTTTTTCACCAAAATGTTACAGTCTCAATATAAACATTGTACAGCACTCATAGCAGTAGAATGTAAGCCATTAGGGACGGCCTAAATGACAATGTAAGTTGAACACTGAAGATATGGGAAACTAATGACAAAACAAAAACAAAAAGGATGATGATGATGATGATAAGGATGATGTTGATGTTGATAGAATATGAAGATAATGATAATGATGAAGATAATAACTATGATAAAGATGACGATGGAGATAATGATAAAGGTGGAGATGATAATGATTTCAATGATGATGATGATGATAGTTGTTGTAGTGATGATGAAGATGAAGATGATAGAGGCAGAGATGATGATGAAGATAATGATAGAGATGGAGTTGGAGATGATGATGATGATGACAATGATGGAGATGATGATGATGATGGTTGTGGTAGTGATGATGATGAAGATGAAGATGATGATAAAGGTGGATATGATGATTTCAACGATGATGATGATGATGATGATGATGATGAAGATAATGATAGAGATGGAGATGATGAAGATGATAATGATTATGATGATGATAATGACAACAATGATGATGACAACAATGATGATGACAACAATGGTGATGATGATGATGATGATAATGAAGATGATTACAATGATGATGATGATGATGATGATGATGACGATAAGGATAATAAAGACAATAATTATGAAGATAATGAAGATGATGAGGATGATGATAAAAATGAAGATGATTATACTGAGTGGCACTTAGACCTAACAAAACAACTTCCATTCCATTCAGTGTCAGCCTCACCTATTAATAAGTCGAACCAGAACAGCAAAAACTTCCTGATACAACCCCTGAGCAAAGCCCTCTAACGCTTCAATATGACCTGAAACTGTACTACGACCCGTTTTTTCTGGAGATGAGTTGCAAGAGCTTGAACTTGACGTCGGACTCACATTTGCAGCAGTGGTAGCGTGTCTCACTCTTATTGAAAACTGATTTACTGGGGGTGGTGCAAAAATAATTTCACCTATTTCTTCTGGAGTAGTTCCCAAACAAGCTGCCGCCCTATGCACAGCAGCTGGGTTGCTGAAAAATGGCTTGTTATCAGCACCTACAACAAACAAATTCTCAGTCAAAACTTGCTAAACTGTACTTTCTTCTTTGGTTCAACTTTTCGTGGAAAGTAAACAGCTTAACTATAAAGTTAGGTGACTAACATCTGTTTAGGTTATTGCAAAATGTTTCAGGTTAGCTAACATAATTTTTTTGTAAATTATTTTCGATAGCAACAGTTCATAACAATGATTTGTGCTTCAAATTTGGAAGATATTTCAAGAGTAGCATAATATTATAAAATCAGGCGTTTGTAATTCCGGTGAGGTTTTTTTATGCTATGATAATTTATTTAGTTATCCAGGCTCTCACCAATCTACAGCAGCATCAGAGAATGATACCTTGCCTGATAAATGTTGTAGTTATAATTCCATTCTCATTCCCTGATGCCACCATAGATCGACAAGGCCTTGCTTGAATTAAATACGTCTGATTTTAGAAGATTTTGTTTCAAGCTTACTTAATCACCTAGAACAAACATATCCGTCAGTCTGATAACAGGAACTGAACCCTAATGACAGTCACCCTAATCAAAGACCCATGCTGCTTTTCAAACAAATAATAAACATTTACTCCTGTCCTGACAAACAATAAATATTCATTTTCAAGCGTTTCACATTACAATAACACCAAACACTTCTACCAAAATGAATGGCCATTCTTTAAAGTTCTATCAAATGGTTCAAAAGTTTGGATGAATAACTCCAACCATTTCTACTCTTCAAGAAAAAGAAAATGAATAGTCACTTTCATGGGTTTTATCAGTTTCTTTACAATAAATTATTAATACCATAACTGGTTGTAAACAAATATGTTAGGCCACCTTTACATTGTCATTAGGAAGGACTGACTTACCAACATTAATAGTTGCACTTCCCAGATGATATATTGCAGCTAAAATGCACCACAGTCCTCGTGCTTCATCACTACTTATTGCCAACATCTGAAGGGCAAACTCAATTTCTGTCCATTTCTCCGAGTGCTTGGTTACATCTGGGGACTGAGGTTCAAAATGTATAGACTAGGATGTATAAAAATTGATATGTTTTGTGTTTACACACAAGATAATATTTTGCTAACAGCTGCTGCATGCTTAAAAGATTTCTTACATTATGAATGGTCACCTAACATGGTTTAAAATTCGATTTGTCTGAGTCGTCTTGATAGCAGAACAATGTTGTCTACTGAGTTATACTAAGAAACTCTGTAGGTCTGAAATAACCCAATTGAATAGTCAATTGGATTGGCTGCTCTCTTACTGGGAAGTACTGTAAATAAACAACAGCTGAGAAGTTTGCCATCTTTAAACAAGAATGTCAAAATGAAGGTGTTTGATAAGACTTACTATTTACAATCTCTCCCACATAAAGTTTTTAATGCACTAATACACAACTCCTATGTGTGTTGAGTCACCTCTCACTTGTAACTTCCATTTCATTCACTAAAAAGTTAA
This sequence comes from Zoanthus pulchellus, assembly GCA_027575285.2. Taxonomy (NCBI): domain Eukaryota; kingdom Metazoa; phylum Cnidaria; class Anthozoa; order Zoantharia; family Zoanthidae; genus Zoanthus; species Zoanthus pulchellus. The sequence goes on along the minus strand of JAOBRB020302326.1, from coordinate 15,856 downwards.
TTCCATTTTTTTAAATGAAAATCTATTTAAAATTTGGCTGCTAAATATCTAGCAATTGGATTGATAAAATACTGCATTTTATATCTGTGTAATATCTCTATACTCATTTTATTAAAGTATCTTAATGAAAAATATGCTTGTTACCCTATAACATATCAACTTCACTGAATTGCTCACATAAACATTATGACTGTAGAAGCAATGATAAAAAAGCTTTACATTGATATTTACATTGAAATTTTTTATTCTCTGACTAACATGTTTTCGTATATATTATAAATGAACTTTTCAGAGCTCTATTCCAAAAAAATAAAAACAGATGTAAAAATAAGGTTTAACATCCAAGATATATAACTAAAATAAAGATGTAACACTTGCTACAATGAACCATGACCTATGACCCATGACCTATGAAATTCAAATTGTGAAAACTAATTAATTTTCAAAGTGCATAGAACTGAGTTACTGGCACAATTCCATAGCTTTCCAACACCAATCAAAGAGTTTCAGATAAAAATGGGCCATTCATTTTAATTACATTTAATTATAATCATATAGCACTTATTGTGCAGAAACTGTAAAATTATAATCCGTACTGAAACAAACATAATTTTTCTTTTACTACAGAAAAGATGACTGCTGTGACTCTCATTATGCATATTTTTAATTTACCAGAATTATTTGTAATTTCACTAGGTATATAAACTGCCTCTTGCAGTATAATGTTCATATGTATGTAAAATCTTTCTGATCTGCAATTTGGCTTTTACTTTATGTAGAGGACAGAGATATTTGAACCAATCAAAAGAAATGTAGAGCTTACCCAGCCCTTATTTCGGCCAATCACAAACCTTGTTAAATTCTGTGTCCTCTACACCAAGTAACAGCCTGCAATTTTGTCCAGAATCAAAAGCTATTTCTAATCCAACGTCTGTGAGTTTGACATTCTTTTGAAAACATCAAATATCTTACTACTAAAATGTGAGTTTCGATTTGAAATCATCTGACGTATGAGTTCAGAAATTAATTTTGTAGGTGTTCAGAAAATACATTTCTGAAGACAGAACTATAATACTGTTAAAAAAGACAAGTATTTCTTTTCAAATAAAAGAAAACTGCTTTTCTCACCTGTGGATCATATGGAGCCATAAAATCATTCAAATCACCAAGACTAGAATCTAATTGTAATTCCTTCCTATTTAAAAATGGAAAATAATAATGATACATCAATATTTTATCTAAGAAAATAATCCAATGAGAAAATGTTTTAACTGTAAATAAACCCATTTCACAAATGAAATGAAAGTCATGGCAACACCAAAGAACTACAAATAACTTATTGGTAATGATTAATAAAACATAATTATAAATTAAATGTATTCAATAAAAAAAAACTATAAAAGTTATTGCTACACTGCAAGGATGTAAACTTGCCTTACCTCAATTTTGCATCAGCTCCTGCAAGCAAATAGTTAAATATTTTGAAGGTTGTCTCTCCTTCAGGTTGACAAACAACTCGAGACTTTTCCAGTAAAAATGTCTATGGGAAAAAAAAACTTTTGCATTAGTTACATTTTGCTAGCAATACTGCAATCTTAAAAAATCATGCAAGGCTTGACACTAACTTTACAACTTACCAATCTAGTGGCTGGCGAGAAGTTTATTACTAGAAGATTATTAAATATCTGGGGTGTTGTCCTTGAGAAATATGGAAAATAACTCAGCTGATTTAATTTTGTTTCCTGGGCCCTTCTCACTGCTCTCAGGCTAAAATGAGCCGGGCCCAAAACATATTTACATCCGCGAACATCAACTATATTGCAATATTATATCATTTTTTTACTAAAATAAATGTAAATTAATGGATCATTATATTCTGTATTTTTTTACTGATGTAATTTAATAATTACTATATTGTGTTTTTTACAAATAACAATACAGTCGAAATAAAGCTTTTTTCAACAGTTAATTTAAAAAAAAAAGAAAAAATTCTGTAAGAATTACAGTAAAAGCAGATTACAAATCGAAGACACCAAAACATTGAACACAACATCAGTTAAAGAAGAAAACTCCAAATACTTTTACTAATCAAACCAGAAAAATGGAGATAAAAGTAGAATATTTAGGGTAAATAAAAACTTTAAAGTTGCCAGCTTCCAGAGCTTGACTTTAAAAAAAAAACCCTTGGGGTAGCTGGCCTTTAAAATTATATATTTGGTTGCCAGCACCAACAAATAAAATAATCAACTGATGTTACAGTGGTTAGACAGGCGACCATGAGTGAACAATTAGTGGCAAGCAGACCAAACGAACTCACATTTGTGATCAACCCCAAGGGCTGCAACCTTGAGCTCTGAGAAATCTACCAAAAATCAAATACCTTTGAAATAAGGGTATTTATAATGAACTATCATTCAAATTAACTCAATTTTGACAATTTTATTCAAAATTTCTTCAATGCACAATCCCAATGATACTCGTAATTACCTGAAGTAAGCCACAGGTCATCATGCCTGCCACATCGAAGTCCAGGCTCAACAGCAATGTAAATTTCGTGGCATCATGGTTCAAGGGAGAATGAACATTACCAAAAGCATTCAGCAAAGCAAAGACAGCTTCAATCTTTTGTGCTGGTACATGAAATGAATGATCCGTCAGTTACCTTTACTTCTAAGCAAAAATAAGTTTAATAAGTAAAACATTTTTAAAAATATCTTAATACAGTGAAATAGAGCACGCGTGATGTTGGGAGAGACATGAGAACGTTGTAAAATCACTTGCCTGCAGCTTGTGATTTTACAATGTTTCGAGTGTCTCTCCAAACATTACAAATGCTCTATTTCACCTAAAAGTCATAGAAAGTTGTGCTCTAATGCTTTTATGATAAAATTATAGCAAAACAAGCAGCAAATTAAGCAAGCGAAAACCATGACTTTATTGTTGTAATAAAGAATAGATTTGAACCAATCAGAACGTGCATTATATCGTAGCTACATTAAAATATACTTTAATATAATGCTGAAGGCAACTCCAGCATTTTGGTTAAAAATGAGATTGCTTTTTTATACTGGCATGATTTTCAAATGTTATTTGACTTTACTGCATCTAAATTTTACACAAATGTAAAAAAGGTGTATTCATTTAATATACACTATTTGATATTATGATCCTTTTCATTATCTGAATTGTTAAGTTTACTATGATTTATTTCTATTATTTACTATTATTATAACTTTTTAACATAAATATTAACACGATTACAGTATTTCATGTTTGTATTTCTTTTATCATAGCCCAGGTTCAAAATCATGATCCTAGTTGCTAACATTTGATCTTAGGGAAAACTTTTTTAAAAACTGAAAATGATTTTTTTGAATCTTATTAAATGCATTTAAAAGCAAATTTAATCTACTTTACATAAAAAAATAACATTACTTAAAACATATTAATTACTATAAATGTCTTATTACTAAAATGATATTTTCAATTTTCGCATTTGTTACAGAGTTGCCACTATTTACTAGATGTAAAATTCAAGGACTTTTCCAGGACATTTTCAAGCAAATCCTTTACTTTCTCGATCAAATAAAACTTGAGGGCTTTACACATTTTTTTTTCAAAAATCAGTTCAACAGTACACATACCATATCAACAAGCTTTAGGAGATTGTTCCTGGAAAAATATCAAACCTCCCAGAGTCGTGGTTTTTGTTTAAGAATACTGTCATATCAAAAATATTTCAACAATCAGCTTATTTTTATTTTTTTTGAAAGCTAAGAAAGAAATATTTTGCCAATTCAAGGTTTTTCAAGGATTACAACCCAAATTCAAGGACTTCCCAGGGCCTGGAATTTTTTCCACCCAGTTCCAGGACTTTCCAGGATTTTCAAGGACCGTGGCAACCCTGTGTAAAGGATTTTCAATTTCTGATAGTGTTTCCATTACTGCAGAACTTGTTCTGAAATAAATTTTCTCCTTTTTGACTAGCTATAATGTTTCATTTCCATAAGAAAATCAATAATATTTGGAGTTTTTCTTGCAATTTGATCTTAAATATGTTACTAGATCTCACTGCTAGTTTGCAAAAAAAACAATAAAAAATGATGGGATGATGGCCATGTTTTGAGGAAGGCATTGAATTTAAAGTGAAGGGAAAGAGGAAGCGAGGACGACCGAGGAAGACATATAGATCGCAGGCGAAGAAGGAGAGTGGGAGTGTTGGTTTGAAGAAGGAGGATGCAATGAATTGAACGGGGTGGAGGGTGAGAGTGGGAGAGATTGCTGGCAGAGTGGGGTAAATCTGGTCACCCTCGTTTACGAGGATAAAACCGGATCAAAACTGGATTGATGATGATAATGAATAGAAATGTTTCTATTTTATAATTTAAACCCACACCATCAAGCTGGTCTATACCATTCGTGCCTGGTAATAGATGTCCATGATTAATGCAAGCATCACAGTAAATTGTTACCATTGACAGCTGAATTCTGGGATGTAGATGCTGCACAAAGATACTGAAGGGCATGTTTCATACATGTGGACTTTCCAGATCCACTGTGGCCCAACATAACAATTGACTGATCAACCCTGGTAGCCAACATGTTACGATAAGCTGTTTGTACTAAGGCAAAGACGTGTGGAGGCATGTCTTCTTGTTTGCAGCCATGAAACATTTGAATAACCTGAGAGAAATAAAATGTCAATTACAACATAATTTTACAAAAATATTTTGGTTTATGAAAACTACTAAAAATGTTGTGTAAAGAGCCACCATAAAAAAAATATTATGAAAAGGAAGCAAGAAGTGAGGAAAAACAAGACCTTGCTTTGTGGAGATTATTGTAAATTTCAAATTTAATTACCAAAAAATCAAGGGTTGGCCTAAAAAAGCAGTCTGAATAAACTTTGCAATTCAAAAATTTGTATTTAAAAACACATTTTTTATCAAAATTTATTGCAATATCTACAAGTTACATATACAAAAAGTCATACATCAAGAAACTTTTTAAAAATTAAGGTAATAATGCATTCTCTCACCTTTTCAGTGTAAATTGAAAGTTGCCTCAATGGGTTAATAACAACAAGATTTGGACCAGCATAAGTGTGAATCAAATTGCTGCCATATCTTTGTCTCAGTGTGTGTAAGCAGCTTGATTCATTAAGGAATCGCAAGGAGGCAAGATCTTCTGCCCTGTCATACTGAGGTGGATTGGCCTGTAATTAACATCAAGCAACTGTTTCATAAATACTGCTTCATTTCCAACAAGCAATGCAAACGGCTACAATTACCTTTTTCAACAAAATGACTCTTAACCCTTTGACTACTAAAAGGGCCTAAACCACCTGCACGATATGGTTCTGAGTTAAAGAATTCAATCTTTCTTAAACGAGAAAAACATGTTTACACTTTTCCACTTTGGTTTTTAAAGCAAACTTGAGTAGTCTCTTTAAATTTGGAAGCCAGTGATGCAAGAATAAACTGTCATTTTTGCAGAAAGTCATTAGTTGAAGTGCAAAAATTGAAAAAAAATACAGTTTTGCATTGTTTTTGGAACAGGAAAATCAACGATGTTTGGCCTTGAATTTTTTGATAAAATTTTCATTCCCAGCACACAAAACAGCTTTCACAACAAAATTCAGACCTAGTACTGAGATATAGTGAAGTTTTTTAACATTTTTTTAGTTTATGGATCGAGCTACAGCAGTTTCTTTTTGCCAATCTTGCCCCAACGTGTTACCCAAATGCATTCTGGGAAACACGAGGACAGGCAGCACTTCCTGCAATAATCATTTTTATGTACTGTAGAGCCTCCAGAGGTCTGCCAAAATTTTATGCTTGTAGTGTTATTCAGTAGTCAAAACTTGCATTGGCAGCTCAGTGAATTTGCCTCTCTTCACGCTTCAAAGCCAACTTCTTTTGGCACCTGTGGAAACCCACCGTGTGAAAATATGCCATAAAAATCGCTAAAATGTGTGACACCTCACTGGTTTCTTTCAGCAAGTAAGCTCAATGCTACCTTCATGCTTCATGATTCTATCCAGTAGTTAGCCCTTTCAACAAATTTAAAAGTAGGAGACCATGAATGGAGAAGTAGCCAGCCAGCACTGATGGCATGATGCCAGCATTAACACCAGTCCAGTAGAATTCGGAAGATTCCCCACATAATAACATTTCCCAAATAGCCGACAGCTTTCGTCGCCTGCCGGCGCTTATTGAAAGGCCTGAGTATTGAACAGAGGCAAAAAAGGCTCGAAAATGAGCAAAAATCTACTTTTAACGGCTGCTACAGCAGCTACAAGACACTTCAACGACACCATCACCTCATTAACTGAAAACACAATCCCTGGGGACTACACAACATGGGATGTTTCCATGGCAATGTCTAATATGGATTAGAGAAAGCCAATTGATTGTTTTCATACAAAAAATTGTTCAAAATGGCAAAACCTCTCAGGAGTCAAAGGGTTAAATTAGGGTTCTCATAATGAACCAGTAACTAGATTTATCTTTACTGGCTTTTCTTCAAATGTTAAATTGAAACATTTAAATGTTATTAAAATAATGAACCCCAAACTTAAATGACACAAATATATAAAATAATATTCATATTCTTCTTAATGACATTTTTTCTTCAATTAAAGTTCAAACACTCAGGCCTTTTGCACACATAAATTGAGTTAATTGCATGGGTGTCTACAAAACGAAGACCTAAGACCCAAAAACAAAGACTTGTTTATAACTGTCCTGTCGAACCAAAGACAGTCAAACCATGTCAAAGTTGTTGCTCAGACACCAAATAACGCAAAATTAATGGGGTCTTTGTTTTGTAGATTAGGCCAGGTCAAACAACAATATGAAGGCCTACTTTCTCTACTTTCCTTTCAAACCAGAAATAAAAAAACCGTTTCAAAACTGTTGCTCAGACAACAAATAACGCAAAATTAATGGGGTCTTCGTTTTGTAGTTTAACCTGGCCTAATCTATCAATCCTTTGTTGGATTGAATGTAAATTCTACCAGCAGAAAATGAGTGATGAGCTTCTCCATTGCAATAACACTAACATAATTATATTTCCTGAAGAAACTATATTAATTCCTACTTTAACAATAATTTTCACGCAGGCTAGTTAGTCTCGCAGTCAGTAAAACCGTGTCCTATGCATGTTGTTATATTTTTGCTACCACCAGTCAAACAAAAAGACTAAACTGTTTTCCATAAAACTGCCTCTTTCATCACAAGACATAAAGCCTCCCTTTTTCAAAGACATTATATAGCAACCTGTTACTGTAAGGCATACCTTTTCGATGCTATCTTCTTCCACAGAAATTATCTCTCCTCCATGATCAAGTTTCACTTTACACAAAGTAGAATCCTCTGAGGTTTTGGCTTCTTTTTTTCTTTGCACCTTGCCACCAGAAAAACCTGCCTTGTGCACAACCCAGACTTTCTCTGCATCAAGCCAAGCTTTTTGTGAAGCCAATTCATCTTCAGACTTAGCGTGCTGTTGATGAATTTCAAAAATAATATTAAAAACTGTTAAACCTTGCTAACTCAGTGTTTTACAGTGTTTTCTTTAAGTTTTTAATTAGCCGAAGTTTTGTGAAAACTAAATTGTTCTGTTGCAAGCATAATGTATTAAACACCCCTTGAGTCAGAAGCCTTTTGTGTGTTTTCAGAATAGATACGCACTGCAACTGATAAACATCATCTCCTCAAACTCATCTCTGTGAAACAATGACAACCAAAAGTAGCAAAGACCAATGAATTTTGCTGGCTGTCAGCTCTTATGTAAAACCCTGTTTTTGTAGCAATAAAACCACAAACCTTTTGAATAACTGTTAGCCAATAAACTGGTGGTTAAGTTTTAATGCTATTTCATGTCACAACCAAAATTTTTGAAAAGTGAAAGCTAAGTAGGCTATTAAAATTTTTTTCAGAAGTTATCAAACTTTTTAGAGGTTATCACACAGCATTCATTGTTTATCTTCAGAGGTTATCAAACTTTTTAGATCTTATCAAACAGCATTGTTCATCTTAAGAGGTTATCAAACTTTTCAGATCTTATCAAACAGCATTGTTCATCTTCAGAGGTTATCAAACTTTTCAGAGGTTATCAAACAGCATTGTTCATCTTCAGAGGTTATCAAACTTTTCAGAGGTTACCAAACAGCATTGTTCATCTTCAGGTAAGCCCAGTTGGTAAGGTGCCAGTCTGCTGTGCAGTAGGTCTCGGGTTCGATTCCCGGCTGGACCAACACTCAGGGTTTTAAAATAAGTTAGGAGAAAGTGCTGCCTTTGCTATAGGAGGGCAGGGAGGGCATTTGCTCCCCCCCCCTAAATTTTGGATTGGAAGTGATTTTTTATTTGGTAAGAAAAAATCATATCTAAAAAAAATCTCTAAAACGGAATATTTTGAATGAAAATATTTTAATAATATTTTTGGCTTTATTGTGAGCAAAAGGAATATATCACCATCAACAATAGCAAGTTACTTACATATACGAGGCAAAGATGCATTTACATAATAGTAACAGGTTGATTTTGTCAGTGGCTGGTCGCATAAAGTCTGATCTGGCTCTTGGCGAGAATTGTCTGAAAAATTGGCCAATTAACTGATCAAGCTATCTGCTGTGTTTTTTATTGCCTTCGATTCAGACATGTCATGCCAAATTTTTCAATTTTCTAAGCCCATTCAAAAAGAATCTGAGTCTTCAGCAAAGAAACAAAAAGCTACGTTATATTTTTCAATTTAAATCTGAATGTGAAGCAGAGTAAAAATTTTATTTCCACATTCATATTACACAGTCTGTAATCGACACTTATCACGTATTGTAAAGTTCAAGCAAATTCATGATTCTCTACTCAATATCTACAATGAATCCAGTGCAAAAGCGGCAAATTTAATGATGCAATGTCCTTCGTCAACAGCATGACTAAATTTAGCTACATTAGTGCCATTATTTGCCAGTATATTCCTGCCTTCATCCAACCACTTTCAGTGGTACTGCAGTCTAATTCATTTGACTTGGTTGAAGCCAATGACAACGCTCAAAACTTTGTCAAAGTACTTGAAAAAGTGGGAAATGAGAAAGCAAGGTATGACAAATTGTTGAATACAAGCATCAAATATTGCAACTACAGTTGACATACAGCCAAGTAAGCCCAGAACTGGAGCAAGACAGAGAGGTAGAGCCAACACCTCAGCAGACAATACACAAGAATACTAACGCTTGAATTTTTTGTTGCCATTTGTTGACCATGTCCTGGCACACTTGAAATCCAGATTCTCAGAAGAAATGTTAATGTTTGGTTTCTATTTGATTCCAAAACAGCTACACAAACTCAGTGATGAAATCGTTGAGAAGGTAAAGGAGGAATTTCAAGATAAGTTATGAACAACAATGTCGGAGAAGCGCCTCAATCGCCTGGCTCTCATGAGCATCCACTCAGAATCCAACAATGTGCAAAGTTTATTGCCCCTTGCAGTGCTAAAACTTTGGGATGGGGGTTGCAACCAAAAGATTGCACTTGGGTTTAACAACAGTGTGGCATTGTAAGGAGTAGAAAACTTTCATCTGAATAGCACTACCAAATCATGGGTCTCTCAGTCATGGAAAGAAACTTAGGAATATGGAATACCCTTTTAGAAATCTTTTCTTTTCTTGAAAATGCCCTCCCCCCCTCCCTATTTTTAAGTCTGTTTACGACCCTGAATATTCATATATATTTAATACTAGCTTTCCAATGTTTTACCTCATGTCTAAGATAGCTGTCACAATGGTGGCAAATTGACTGAAGATGTCTCAAACATTCAAACTAATCATATTTCTCAATATGACTGATAATTGAATTTATTCAACTTTTTAAGCTTGTGTGTAATCATTAAAAATAAACAACTGTATCAAACCAGTATCTGACCTCGCAGAAAGCAAACATACTGTCAGTTTGACCCAAGACCCTTGGGATTCGTGTTGAGAAAGGAAAAGAACAATAATTATTTCTAAGGATGTATTTAAAAACAAAGATTAAATAAGAAATGCAAAGAATAAAAATTTAAGGACAAAAAATGGATGTAAACATAATGTTTTGGCTATGATATGTCACATCTATCATCTTTATCTTTATTTATCATCTTTTTCATTTAACATCCCATACAAAAGTACTATCATTAACAAATTAATTGTAAATGAAATAGGGTTATATAAAGAAAAGAAGTTAGAAAACTGCTTATTAAATTAAATAACATTAATAAGTTAAAATAAGGAAAAAATGAGCACAATTTAAATTGAAAATTTCACTGAAAATAGAGTTTTTGGTGTTTTGCAGTTACCACATCACTTAATTAATAAATTACAATAATTAATATGCATTAGATGACAACATGTCATCTTTTATAATATCACTATAAATTTGTATGTTTAAATGTTTTACATCTAAATCTTTCATTGCAAAATTCAATGAAGGTGTATTTGATGTTTCTTTTTCAGAAAAAAAATATCAAAAACAGAATATTGAACTATATTATAACATGTATTGATAAGATGTTGGCCAACATTAGTGGCTGACAACAAAGTGAGTTAGAAGTGCTAAATTGTTGCAATACACTTGAAATTCAAATTATATGGTGTTGTTCAAGAACTTACAAAAATCATTTTAAATTAACACAATTAACTTGTTGACTAGCAATTTGCCAAAACATTTTTTTGTTTTAAGGCTTTAATCATTTTTCTGAATTTACTGTTAAACTGCTAATATGGAGACATGACTGTTGCATTTTCCCTAAAACATTTCTAATTTAAAATAAGCAGATTAATAAAACAGCATGATACATCAGATCTATTTAACAAAAACGAATATTTACTAGCGATATCAACCATAAAAAATCTCAAAGAATCTGATAATGTAACATGGATGATGTAAATTTAATCAAACTTCAAAACTTTGTATGATGCTAGAAATTTTCTAGTTTTTAAGAATTTAAATGAGCAACTGCCTGATGTTAAAGATACACCTGTAAGTACAAAATAATATCTTGCATTAAATGTAGCCTGAAGGGTTGGGTGTGTTCAAATCATACAACATTACATACACAAGTTTTACTGATGTTGAAACACAAAACATGGTGGAATCAAATTTCATAAGATACAATTACTATCACAGAAATTTCGTCAACATAGTCATTGGCAACCACAGTCACAGAACTACTTTAAAAACTGTAAACAAAATAATTTAATGTTTCACTAAAAACATAATCTTTAGTTTATTCACTCAAGGACAAAAGCTTCGTTGTGATTCAAGAATGCAAACTACAAACTCATGAGCAGTGTGGATTACCAGTGAACAATACTCCATCATACATTACAGAATAAACATTGGATTATAAATGTGGATCATGTACATAGTTTGTTAGTTTCCATGAAACAAAACAATTTACATCAGGAACTTTAAATTTTGCCAAGTTTAATATTATGAACACCATAGAATTTTAAATCCAAAATATCATTAACTTTTTTATTTGCCTTCAAGTAGTAAAAAAATTGATGCTTCTGTATTAACTGACTAACAATGTATAACTATGATATGGAAAGAAATGCAGAAAAGAATTAATTGTTATTGTTTCTGAAAACATTTAAGTGTCATGTAAGGCTAAAAATAATTTTTTATATTTACCAAAAGTAGAAATTAATAAGATAATTGGTTGATATTTTTAAGGTTAGTAGTTACTTTTAAGACAAGTGGCAAAAAACAACAATTTGGTCAAAATTCTTCAATTCAAAGTCGAATGCATTCCTAAAATTTATCCCTTCGCCCCAACCGGCATTAATAAAATTCATTTTTCTCACTGAAGCGGAAATGTTAAAGCAAAAAATAACTGCATAAAAACTACCAGTGTAACCTCAAATTCCATCAATCGAATTTGTTGAAAGGAGTCTTCATATTTTTAGTTTTGTGTTTCCATTTTGTAATATGTGAACTTTAGCATGCGAGCGGCAGCATGCATTCGCCATCCGCTAAAACATTCCAAATTTTTAAATTCAATATAAATAATTATTATATTCAAGGATCAAAACGAAAATTATTCTTGCAAATCATATGATACCCGAAACAGCAATTACCTTTTTTTTTAATCGTTTGCTACCACTTCGCTGCAATGTTCCCGCACGGAGATTGGATTCATCGAGGTGAATTGTTGAACCATCTAAAGCACTTCGCGTACTTAACTCGGACAGTTCAGGGACGGGTACAACTTTCACAACAACTTCATTTCCCGACATGGCAATCATTTCAATAATTTTCTCTCGTTCAACATTTTCCACATTGACTCCATTAACTTCAACGAGCCGATCTCCAGGCAAAAGACCCTGAGCGCTATCAGGACCAACTGGTTCTATGAACAAAACAACTTTGCAGTCTTCCCCTGGTGTGTTCCCTCTTCGTAAAGCAAATCCAAAATCGCCACTCGTTCTTCTTTTAATTCTAACAATTCTCGCTACCCCAGGTTCTATTGGCTTCATTTCAGGAAGTTTTAAGTCAACACCAATTTCTTCAAAAGATTTCGAGGTTGGAGAAATAGGTGGAGAAGACGCGGTGTGTTTAGTTGTGTTTACCTTTGAGCCAGGAATTTGAGCTTTCGACGCTTGTTCTGAATTTGAATTCGACCACAAATCAAAGTCATTGTCATTCGCACTGAATGTATCATCAGCTTTAGAAACCGAAATAAATTCCGTTTCTATTCCTTTTGATTTGTCTTCTATTGAAGCTCTTGGCCCGTCAACGGAAGAACCAACGTTGACAAGCTTTAGTTCTACAAATCCACTCAGGCGATTAGCTTGCACCCGAGGTGTCCTTTGTGGAGAATCAAATACTTCATCCTCATCTTTTTGTAAAGCTGAATGAGTAACGACAGTCCAAGATTTTGAATTGCCAATATTATCATTTCTGCTGAGTGATCCATTTGAGCTAGCACTGCCACCGTGCATGTTGGAAGAATTTTGACCAAGTTTAATGTTAATGCTCGAACTATGCTTTCGGTCAATTTGTTTTGCTTTCCTAGGCTTTGGGACTGGCCTAGTCATGTCATCTTCATCACTTTCACCATGATAAGTGCCATTTCTTTGAGAATTTTGCACTGTTTTTTTATCGTCAGTTACTAACCGCTTCGCCGGAACAGGTTGTTTTGAATAAATGCCGTAGCCATAGTCAACTGAAGTGGGCGATGCGCTGCCACTTCCTGTGCTCGCAATACTACCAGAATGCGAATTTTGGCCATCTACTTCGGGCTGTACAGTTACTGGCGACTGACTTCTAACATCACAACCATGATCAACGTCATATTTTTTACTCCCTGATCTCCGACCGAAACCAAATAATCCCTTTCGAGATTCGGATTCATGACCATCAACGCCAGCAACTATGTTGCTGATGTCTTGTCTCTTTTCGTGTTTATTTTTATCCCTTTCTTTCTCCTTTTTACGACGTTCCCTTCTATCTTCCTTAGTCTCTTTGTCTTTTTCCTTCCTTTTGAAGGAAAACATCGCACTGCTAAATAGAACTCCTACACTTCAACAAAGCTTACTCAGTCACTCACATCTTGCAATGGCCGCCAAATTTTCAATTGTTCAAATCCGGGCAATGTGAACACGTGACATTTATTGCGATACCCTGTCGAAAAACTACATTTTTGCCATACCAGAAATCGATAGTATCGACTTGCCTCACGGAGAAAATATTCAACCAAACATAAGAAATACCAAATAGAAGAGAGAGCTCTAGCTTTGCAGCATTAATACAACATAAAGATAGATAGCGCTAACAAATTTATCTCATATAAGGCGACGGTTAGGTGATGCTTAGAATTGATACTCAAAGTATAGACTAATCCACCGTACGGATTGGATAAATCTCAAGAGATCCAGGATTAATTTATCCTGATTACGTCCATCAGCACGTAACTATCGTAAAAAGAATCAAACAAACAAAACTTATCATTATTTTGTTGGGCGTCAAATTTTAACCCACATTGTTTTCTATACAATGACAATGTTGCTTGAATTTTTTAAATTCCATTGAAATTTTTAAACTCCATTCTATAAAACATCATACTGGAGTTTAAAGGGATCGATTTTCAAGGAATTAACTGAACGTGACACCCAAGGCGAGACTTGATGTTTTTTGAAGTTGAATGTTTTTGTTTGTACATGTTTTTTAAGTTCACAGTTGATTGAGTGCCGGGGCCATCACGAGAAACATCAAGGAATATGAAACTGTTTTCTTACCTTTGGCTGTACTTTGGCTTCACTGTTATCATCGTCATAGCACGAACGATCTGAAGCAGATGCAGAATGTTTCTCCGGGAACAAAACCCAAACATTTCCAGATACAACAGGTCTTTTATTTCTAGCTGATGTTACGTAAACAAACATTGTTTACGGCCCGATGACTTCTCGTTTTCAACAAAAACTTGAGAGAGAAAACAAGGTCAATTTTCCACTGTTAACACGAATTATAATGATACGAATCGAACATAAACTTAATAATTAGACCATTGAAAAGCGAATTAACAACGGTCTATCTTCAACTGGTAAATATATTTCGTTATGGAAACGGGTCGCTGCACTTTCGAGGCTTCGATTCCAAAATAGTGAAATACGAAACGGTAACTGAAACCCGCTTAATGTACCATGTCCAAACGGAAAAAGTAAGTTCTCACAAAAGACAGAGCAAGTTATTTTAAAATCTATTTAAAATCGGAAATAAAAGTAATCTGCTTCAATCAATGTTTGAATTTGAGTGTTTGCAGAAGAGCTTATTCGTAGATATCATAACTGTGAGTGACGGGCAAAATGACAGCAAAGTAGCTTTCTTTAGAAAGTCACGCAATCAGTACCTTATAACGTGACGAAAATCAACGTTATACAAAAGCTATCTTACTCTATTTAGTAATTTGCTTCAATTCCTTCAAATTCGCAATATACATGATTTCTGAATTTAAAAACAATAAATATTTTACTTTATTTATCGTCAATTGCGAAGGAAGTGGTTGCCCATTCTTCCTAGCGAGAGGCTAATGTTTAATCGCTGGGCGCGGACGGCTCAGATCTTGGCGTGAAAGTCGACTTTGGCCAACAAATCTCAACATAAGTATAATTTTAATAAATTGCATTTGTCAAAAAGACCCGCAAAGGCTGAGTTTTGCAACCTGTGAAAAGTTTGGGCCGTTTATACCATATTTCGAAAAGCCATTTATCAGACTTCATTAGCTAGCTGAATGTCCCATGGAGAAAAAGAAGCGCCAGTTTGCAGTTGTTAGCTTTTAGGTTGTTCAAGTGCATGAAGTAAAGACCCTTTACCTTGCATTCTTGATTGCTTCAATGCTTCAGAGACTCTTATTGTGTAGAGAGTACTCTCAGTGGCGGCGGCAGCAAATTTTGATTGGGGAGGGCCGCAGGCGCGAGAAGGCTAGGCCGGCTCCGGGAGCATGCTTCCCCCGGGAAATATTGAGTTTTTAACCCCTCTGAGACGCTACTTCCTGTATATTCTCTGCCGATATTTGTACATTTTGGTACAAGGATCCCATCCGTAAATAATTAAGGGTCTCAACGCCGCCACCGACTCTTATTATGCAGTTCTAGGGGAAAGCGCTCAAAACCCAACCAAATCAGCACAGATTAAAGGAAGGCTTCAACAACACACTGAGTAAGTTTGAAAGTATTTTATTTTGCAAAACTCTGAAGGCAGAAATTAGTGTTAATGAGTACGAGTATTAACCCTTTCGCATCCAGGAGGTTTTTCGAGTTTTTTGTATCAAAACAATCAATTAGCTTTCTCTAATCCATATTAGGCATTGCCATGGA
>JAOBRB020302105.1:0-11079 GCA_027575285.2 Zoanthus pulchellus | reverse complement strand
GGGATACGGGTCGACGGGACGGGACCACGGGTCAATCCCGCGGGTCAACGTTACAATACTTCTGGACAGCACTGTACCTATTAATTTATTTTGTCACCATTTGGTTATAAAACTATTTATTACTACTACCGTGAAATAACAACACAGTAGACTGTTAAATATTATGCTCTTAAGAACATGTAGTCTTTGAAAATCTGTTTACTTCCAATCCATTAATTGTTAGTTTGTACTATGAAACGAGAAACCTTTAATGTACAAAACTCCACGGAAAGTCACATTTTGTTGTTTAAAATATTTTACTCGACAAACAGACTCAGATTCAGATCAACAAATCTCAGCCATCATTATCTAAGTTTAAGTTAAAAAATCATAACAACTTATCATTATACCTTGGTAATGGTGTCAGTATGACATTTAAACATCTGTTAACTTCACTGATATTGCTATGGTACTAATCCTACAGGATCTCAAAAATACTAGATGAATGGGTGATTACAAAACATGAATGGGGAAAAAGGAACTGTTCCATCTCAAAATGTTGGAAGCGAGTAATGGCAAATTCAGTGTTGTGTGTGAAATGTGATAAATGGATACATGTACTAAAGTAAAGAGAGTGACCCTGAAGTTGGGGAGAGACTTTGTCTGTGGAAGATGCATGAAATAAGCTAATGGATTAGTGGGACTGGTGGAGGAGTTGTGTGGAGAGGTGGAAACAGTGAAAAGTTTCTGTTATTTAGGGGATAGAGTGAATGCAAGTGGTGGTTAAGAGGCAGCTGTGACAGCAAAGGTGATATTTGGGTGGATGAAGTTCAAGGAATGTGGAGAGTTACTAAACTCAAAAAGGTTCTCACTTAAGGTGAAAGGAATGATTTATTGGAGTTGTGTAAGATCAGTGATGTTACATGGTAGTGAGACATGGTGTTTGAGGAAAAATGAGATGGAAATTTTGAGAAGGGCCGAGATAGCAATAGTTAGAGCAATGTGTGGTGCAAATTAATAGAGAAAAAGATGACAAGGGGTCTAATGGAGATGTTGGGATTGAAGGAAACAGTGGTTCAGATGGCAAAAACAAATGGAGTGATGGGCACATGTTAAGGAGGGATGATAGGCATGTTTTGAAAAAAGTATAAAAGTTTGAAGTGATGGGGAAGAGGAAGTAAGGACGACTGAGGAAAGCATGGAAAATGCAAGTGAAGAACGAGAGCAAGAGTGTTGGCTTGAAGAAGGAGGATGCAATGAATCAAGCGAGATGGAGAGTGGGAGTTGGAGAGATTGTGACCAGAAAGGGGTAATTCCGGGCCACCCTCGTATACAGGGATAAACCCGGATCAAAATTGGATTGATTGAATAATAACAACAACAATTACTATTATTATTTAATAATAATAATAATAATAATAATAATAAACGAACCACAATCATGCGCCCATCCTGCGTAACAACTGCAACAGTATCTAGTAAATATGGCAGTCAAGGCTCTACAAATAATAGTACTGGTACCAACATTTGCTATATATAATAGATAACGAGTTTGGTCTTACACCGAGGTAAACCCAGATTTCTTCAGCTGTCTTGTCATCACGCGTTACAAAAAACCATGATCGCCAAAATTCAGAGGAATCAGGTTCACACGACAGTTCCCAAAAATAATGGCGCGAATTCCAAAACTTTAAAACATGCGGCCGAATTAGATCTTTTTAAATCTTCTGCGCATTATATTACGAACTTTGCTTAACCTGAACTCTTCTGCAGCACGGCAAAACAAGGAACATCGTTTCGAGTATTCCAACCGTTTTTCAAGTTAAAGGAATTAAAAGGATACGATTCACATACGATTCCAAAGCATTCGCCATATTGGAAAGCTGAAATCTGGTACAGTGCACATGTTCTTTAAAAAGACTCCGCTGTTCCAATTTATGCGGCTTGGAGGCTCAGGATGAACTTCCTGTTATTTTCGTTATTTAGACTTTAGTTACGAACTTTCGTTACTGTACCCCTCAAAGCAAGTAAAAAAGCAAATGTTTTGAAAATGGATTCCGCTGCATCAAGAAAATGCTTCAAATGTGGCAAAGACGGCCATTTAAGAAAGGATTGCCCTGATAAAAGAAACTCCGGACTTCAGAATGCCAAGTGTTTTCTATGTGGTAGACACGGCCATTATAAGAGGGAATGCCCAGCCGCAAGTGAAGGGGCTTCTAAAACTAAAAGTTCTTCAACGCAAAAGGGCTCTCGTAAAAAACCTCTTTCAGATATCACATTTATAGACACGACAAAAACATTTATAGATACACATTGCCATGTGGAATATGTCTACGAAAGATTTAGGCATTCTGGCAGTTTTAAAGAATTCCAAAAGAAAGTTGCTTTTCCTGGATCTTTCGAGGGGTGTATCACGACATTTTGTGATCCAGCGGCTTTTTCGTCATTTGGTCTTTGGGAAGAAATTCTGGCTGAAGATAACATTTGGGGAACCTTCGGTTGCCACCCACATAATGCAAAATATTACAATGAAAATCTGGAAGCTAAAATCTTACAATGCATGGATAATCCGAAAGCAATCGCCCTTGGGGAAATTGGCCTTGATTATTCCAATCACTCACCCTCCCCTCCGATGAAGCAAAAGGAAATATTTGCCAAAATGTGTCGACGGGCAGTCAGATTGCAGAAACCCATTATAGTGCATTGTCGCAATGCAGAGGAAGATACATTTGAGATTCTTCAAAACTGTGTTCCACATGATTGGAAAATTCATTTGCACTGTCACAGCGGTTCTTCACAGTTCACACCAAAATTTCTCCAATCATTCACAAATATTTATGTTGGGTTCACAGGGCTGGTGACATTTGCTAAGGCAAAAAATATTCATGAGCTTGCATTTGATTGGCCTCTTGAGAAACTGCTAATAGAGACAGATTCCCCTTACCATGTGCCAGCACAGATCTCCCACGATTATCAGTGGAGCCATCCAGGACTGGCTATTTATGTAGCTGAAAGGCTTGCAGAGATAAAAAAAGTTACCACTGATGAAGTACTTGAAGCTGCCAGAAATGCTACTAAGCAAATGTATGGAATATAATGATAACAAAGACAGTTTTCACAGTTTGCAGTTGCTTAATAACGAACGTATTCTGTTATTCTCCTTTAAAACTTGCTTATGGAATAACTAAAGAATACCCTTTTGTTAATATTTTTCAGTGCATTTGTTTTTAGAGAACGATGAATGTGCAGAATAAATCACCATTGTCATTACTGACAGTTGCAGGGTATTCTAATATATTAATTTATTTTGTGCCCTTACTTGTTTATGCCAGCTGGCATCAAATTATAAGGAGGTACCAAGAAAGATAAATCATGCTCAAACTGACAGCCAGGCAATAATTTAACCATAAACAAAGATCCTGTATGATACATCATTTTAGACAGATTAAAAAAAATTGGCATGTGAAACAACTGAACTAACCAAATAAAAACCACAAAAGGCAAAGGTTGCCTCGTTAAAATTAAAAAAACCCTTTTAATTTGTAAAAACACAAAGCTATCTTATTCAAGAATGACACACCCTAAAAACTACAACAAATATATTGTTTCAGCTATACTTAACTATTTCATAAGGTACATAAACTAGCTTCGTTAGCAGTTACATTCTTGCCATTAGTGTTCTTAATGGTCCTTGAAGAATGGCCTTTAGGAAATAAAAAAATATAAATTAACTTGAAATCGCGGTGACCAGACTGGCGACCAAAAGTGAAAGGTTAGTCACCAGTGGACAAAATCCAGTTGCATTGGCGACACCATGTAGGTCATACTTAGGTAATTACTTCATTGCTTGATCAAGATGAAACTAAAAGACGGGGTGATGTTTTAAAAACCTTTTCAACTGATATTATATAATAATTATATTATATAGTATTTTAATTCTGACTTCTGAACTAAAATAACTTTAGATAAGCATATTTTAAAAGAAATTCATGAATACACTGATCATGGTGACTTCGTAGATGAGATGTTTTTCAACAGCTCACGCTAAAACTCGTTACTGTATAATTGTTATAAATTTAAGTATCTGTTAATTAAACATTTAAAAACATAATTTTTTTTTAAATATACAAATCAATTGAATTCTCATTATATTAATGAATATTTATTAATGGAATTTAAATATTTAAATACATATTTATTAATTAATTGCTTTTACAACTCTTTCTTGGCAAATGCTCCATTTCTCATGAAACATTTCACAATAAATGGAACAGCCAATGATTGGCAAGTGCAAAGTATGAAAAAATTTAAATAGCTAATTCTGTCGACAAACATGCCAGAAAAAGAAATCATTATTAACTTCCCCAGCACTTCAATGGTTGCCAAAGTGGAGAAATGTGTAGCTTGGTACTCTGACAAAGAAAGCTTTGAATTATGCATCATCAGAGTGAATGTCGCTACAGTTATCACCCCTGCAAAAAACTGCAGAAAGCATTCAGATAACAGTACAACAATGATGTTTATTCCACGCAGAGCCAGTAGGCATTGTGAAGCCATTGGAAACATTCGTAAAACCAAAGCTCCAATTAAAACTTCATATGTTCCAAACCTGGAAAATAAAAAGTCTGTAATGATTCGTTGACACCAATTAAAAGCTGCACAATAACCATGTTTTTTTTCTTGTTTTAATCATTGTTAAGAATAATAATTGTATTATGACAAGAAGTAATTGTTATTTTAAAAACAGAAGCATGAGTCTGAGGCATGTAGTACATTAATTAGTGATTTTAGTAAATTGTAAGAATTGCACGAGAACTTGATTATAATTTTAGCCATAATTTTACAACAAGGTGTGACAAAAAGGGTTATCGGAAGTCATAATCTGTATCTGCATGAAACTTATTGTACTAGCATGGAAGTTAAAGTGATGACAAGTATAGAACATTGGATTTACGTAAAGGAAATAATTCTATGACATCCTATAATTTTATAAAATATAACTAGTTTCATTCATTTAACAGAAACCCTACAAATATCTAAATGTGTACACCCTAATTTTTTTTAAACGACTAAGATCTATAATGAACAGAGTGATTCTGGCAAACAAACAGACTTATTAAAAATGACCGACAAAGAATAAAAGTGAAATACAGTCCTTGAGTGTGAATCAGTAAAACTTACTCCAACAAATAGGAAGGTTTCTGTAAAATCATTGTAACTTACATCCTAAACAACTGCGGAAATCACATATTGAGTTGCTGATCAAATGTCTATTTGTTACAAAACATCTTAAGGATTTTGTGCACTCCACAATACATAAAATAGAATAAATTAATTATCTATAAAATCCAACTGCACGAATAACCGTACAAATAGCACTATGAGAGGGTCTGGGGCGAGTTCAAATATCCAGCCGTATTTCACATTTAGAGCGATATTTGTACTCCAGAAAACTTGTTTTACCACGCATGTCGCAGAATTTTGTTTTCATTTTTTCTCGAAAAAAAATTGGATAATAAATCACTTATTAGACAGTTAAGTATGTAGCATGTCTAATATTTTTACTTGTCCTGTGTATTTTGACTCGTCAAAATATCCAGCTATACTACATACTAAACTGTCAAATAAGATATATATAAAAAAATTATTTAAAATGACTTAGAAATCAAGAATATTCATGTGCATAAAAGCATAGGAATCTCATGTTATGTTTATCACATGCATCGTAAATGTAATTATCTAGAATTCTTATTAATAAGTTTACCATTTTTGTACCTGACATTGGCATTTATAAACCAGCCTCCGATTGCGGATCCTGTTATTGAACATACTTGACCTAACACTCCTGATACAAACCCTGTCTTTGCTACAGTATATCCTCTGTCGACAAGAAACAGTGGGAACATGCTAACAACACCCTGCTCACCCAGTTTATAAAAGAGAACATAAAATGCCAGCCATCGAAAGCCAGGGGTGTGCCAGATGGTGCTGTATACTTTTATATAGTTTAAAAGTATTTCCTTGAGTGTTTCTTTTGGTTGTGAAAGAACACCCCCCTCCCGTGTCGTTTGCATAGTATTTTCATTATGTCGTTGCATTTGCAGATGTTGCTTCTTGATAAATATATTGTGATCACAAGTTTTTTGTGTGGGGCTCATATTATTAATCCCTTCTATATGGCAATAATCGGTGTTTTCACAAAACATTTGGTTATTGTCTGAATGCTTGCTTGTTTGATTGTATGGCTCAAATGTCTTTAAATTCTTAAGCCAGTTGATTAGTGCCACACTTATTACATATACACCTGAAAGGATGAAGAATGAAACACTCCAGCTGAAATAATCGGATAGCCACAGTAGAAGACCTCCTCCAAACAACACACCAACCTTGTATCCAACAACTTGGGCAGCATTAACTTTACCTTCAAAAAAATATTTAGAGAAAAATTAATGTCTAAAACATTATCTTGAATAGTTCCATGTAAAAAAAAATTAATATTAAAAAACTCTAAATAAGCTATTAAGCTATTACCTTAAAGTTTAGAAACTAAATGCTGTGTAGAGCTGGCATGTATCTCCAAGTGTTAAATGCAGATGTGAGCCTTTGACTCCCCCTGGACAGGACTTTATATCCATCACAGGTAAGCTACTCATTTTCCTACCCTATGTACACTATGTACATTTTTCAAAAAAGCATATAACATGAAACTAATTTTTTGATTTTCCAAAAGAACATTATAAAAAACATAGTTCTGCCAAGTTTTAAAGTAATACAATGAAATTCCGTGGAGATATAACATTCTGAATTTCCCAATTTTTATTGCAAAACTTGTCCCTTTTAAGTCGCTCGGCCAAGAACTCAGCTGACCAAAAAACATGCAACTTCTCCTGTAAACTAAAAATCTGACATCTTATTTTGCTTGGTCTACACAGAAAAATAGAGAATCTGGGACCAATGCAAGAATACTCACCAACAAAATGACGTTTTGGTGATGTATCATTACCTGAGTCTTGTCCCAGTCCACCAAAATTGGGTGCCAAAAAATAGGAAAATAACCTTAAATTAAAACAGCCCTAAACTCTTCTGTTTTTTATGGAATTTCATTCAAACTTTGCAGAAGTATGAGTTTTACAACTAATTTTGTGTCATATGCTCTTTAAGAGGGTAAACATGTTAATGCCACAAGGCATTTTCTAATACAAGGCCCTCTGGATCAACAGTTTAACTTCCTTATCTGAGAAGATACAAAGTTCTTACTGTTTGCAGATGTTATATACAGTTGAGCAAAGTTTAGCACCTTCTCCTCAACTATTTTAAGACCCTGAGTGGTGGTCTGGCTGGGAATTGAACCCGAGCATCCTGCACTTCAGACTGGTGCTTTACTGCCTGGGCTAACCAGGTAGCGGCACCATGGAAGGATAAAAAGCCAAGTTTCTTTAGGTAAATCTTGGCAACTTACAAGGACCATAAATTTTGGACAGCAGCGATCTTACAAACTACAGCATTGAAGATAAAGACTTTTAGTCAAAAAATGAATTGACTGCAAAGCTCAGTTGACTATTCGATTCCACAGGTGGCCAAATCAAATATTTCAAAAGCCTTATTTCATTCATACTGGCTTTGCAACAGTTTTTCTCGATCTTGAGTAAATTTACTACCCGCAATGTTTTCCTTTTTGACTGACTGTCTCCAAAATAGCCAGTCTAAAGACAATGAAGTTAATGTATTTTTCTCCCTTGTGAAAACTGTGTTATTTCTTTTCATCTTGGCTGGTTTTATTACAATCATTAGAAGTTATGACAAGTACGATGAAGAATATACAACAAAACCTGTCTCAAAACCCATTGTGATGAAAAAAAAAAACACTGAATTTTCCCAAAAGGTAAGCAAATTACATCATTCTATTGTTATCTGTTGTATTTTGGAGACTAACTATCAGCAAAGAAAGCAAATACAATTTAGCAATATCAGTCAATATCTAGAATAACCACTGGAGTTCATTTAATAAGTCAGATAATGTGATCTTGATTTGTTTGATTTGGCTTTCTGAGGTTTTCCCAAATTTAAAAAAGCCAATGGAAGAGTAAGGAATTTGACTACTTTCTTTGTTACATGTTTTGGAGTAAATGCTGAATACCCGGCCACGACCCAGCCACTATTGTTCTCAATTAAACCACACATTTATTTTAAAACAATGATAGATGCGCAAGACTATATAATCAATAGTGGCAGGGTATTCTGCCGTTAATAGTATAC
Organism: Zoanthus pulchellus; assembly: GCA_027575285.2. Taxonomy (NCBI): domain Eukaryota; kingdom Metazoa; phylum Cnidaria; class Anthozoa; order Zoantharia; family Zoanthidae; genus Zoanthus; species Zoanthus pulchellus. The sequence continues at coordinate 2,844 of JAOBRB020302105.1, read as the reverse complement.
ATGAAAAAATTTCGCGATTCTGATTGGCTGAGATACAGTGCATTTTAGAGAAAATTCAGTGCAAAAATAGTAAATTCAGTGCAATTTACTCAGCCAATTCTCGCTTTTGATTGGCTTAAACACAATGGGATTTTGAAAACGCCAATCAAATCGTAGCAACATGTTCGCATTGATGGCACGTACACAAAGTTTCTAGCAAAGATAATTTAATATGGCGGGCAATAGAGTGCGTCTTGAGTAGATTTTCTGAGCTTCAAACCTGCTCTAAAAGCAAAACCTCTGTGAGAAGCACTGCTTTTTGGTTGCCCGTTTAGAAAGCAGGATGAAAATTATGAGTCAGGGAGCCAAACACTTTGCAAAACATACACTCAAGTGGATGATTTTCATGACAAGGTATCTCGAAATTTTTTCATGTATACTATTAACAAGTAATCATATGGGTTTTCCCGTTCAACTTGAAATTAATTTGCACTTGTGAGTTTTTCAAAAAGCTAAAATTTTTGAAAAACTCACTTGTGCAAATTAATTTCAAATTGAACTCAAAACCGTATGATTACCTATACTAAGCCCATGTTTTAGTTCTCCTGTCTGATTACTGGTGTCTGATCACAGCCGCCATGAGTCCATGACATAATTTTTATTTCTAAATTCATTTTACTCCCTACTGAACCTTATTTCTGGGTGACTAATCACATATTGTTAAAATTGATCAGCCTATTTAGGCTAATTAATATATTTTAGGATATTCTTCTGCTATTCTCCTTACAATTTACCTAATTCTTGGATATGTAGCAACTTCATAGCAAACGCATCAACAGCAATATCCTCAATGGCTGCAAAAACGTTAAGGCCAAGTACACAGCTCAACAGAAGCTTCGTATATTTTGCACCAGTAATGGCAAGAAATGCATATAAAACAGCCATCCATGACAGGCAGATTGTTATCCAAATGTGAAGGGAACCGTATCTATCAACTACGGGCGCAAAAGCCGCCTTTAGCAACCACGGTAGGCTGAGAAGTCGAGAGAAGGCGATTAAAGAAAGAGAAAAGTTTTCATTGCGAAGAATCAACGGCAGAAACTTAACCTGTAACCCGTACGGTAAACCTTGCAAAAGATACAACCCAAACAAAATTGCCAGTCTAGAATTAACTTCAAGATTCATGATCACAGAAACCTCAATGTACGTCGGCCATCTTGTCTTATAAGTACCAGTCTCTTTGACTTTTTCTCACATGTTTACAGGTTTTCCCCAATGTTGTGTGCGGTCGGGGAAAAGCCCTGGTAACGAGGTAGGACAGCGAAAACTTTTTTTGGGACCACTTTCAAAAATTTTACCAGTTTTTTACAAAGAATTTTAGAATAGTCCAGGAAACAGTCCCGGTAAAAAGGAAAAGGTTAAAAGTCCTATTACTAAAAATTTACTAACAATTTTCCAATTATTTACTAAGAATTATAGTAATTCTTTCAGAAAGTGGTCCCAAAAACAATTTCCGCGTTAGGACATTCTTCAACGGCAACGGATTGGATATATTAGACTTTACTGAACGCTGAAAGAGATCCAGAGGGAAGAAAGAAGGCGGTTTGCGCAAATACCAAGCCTAAAAACGGGGAAAAGTATAAAAACAAACAAACTCTGTCATCGGATAGCAGAAAAAATTATCTTGAGAACAAAACAATTTTAAGATCAAAATGTCTAATAGATATCCTACAAATATAGATTTGGTAATGGAAATTCTTTCCGTACGGGATTTAAGCTGATGTTACACGAGGCAATTTTTTGTGCAACTTGTCTCGTAACGCCATTGCAAAACGAGTTGCACGAGCCATTGCAGCGTGTAACACACCGTGCAATGGCTAAAATCGTTGCGAGACAAGTTAATTGCAGACATCATTGCCGAAAGTAAAATCCTGTTCTACTTTTCGCAATGATTTTAGTTACAAAATTCAAGTTGCAGGAGCCATTGCGCCGTGCAACACCCCTTTGCAACTTGTCTCGCAATGGCGTTGCGAGACAAGTTGCACAAAAAATTGCCTCGTGTAACATCTGCTTTATGCACGAGTTAGTCTCTATCAGAAACCGAAAGAGTGATAATGAGCTGTAGCGAACAAGTGAGTACGTATAAAAGAACTTTCCATTCTGAAATTTGTTTATTTTATACATACTGAGATTTTTAAGAGAATATTATTCTTTCTTTTTTTTAATTTTTTTTTTTGACAAACCACAGGAGTACTAAATGGGAGAGTATCAAACCAATCAATAAACTTGCCACAACAAAGCATAATTAAAGAATATTGCATGTTTAAATGTTAAATAATAAAATATGTTCACCTTCAAAAAGGTCAACCAAAGTTATGAAATTAAAAGCAAAAACATCGCTAATGTCAATCCAAAAGCTTTTCAAACGGTCGGGGGCTATCTTCTTCTGATGATTCATAAACTCGCTGGATACGCTTGAAGTTACGTTTTGAAGAAAAGAAGCTTTGAGATAATATATCTCAGTAGTGATTTGTTCCCAGTATTTATTGTGTTTATGTACACAATTGTGCTGATCAAGGCCTCATCATTTGACATACCAAATAACTACATTTCGTATAAAACAGAATTTTCGTTGTCTGTAATAGCTTCGGCTGCATTTGGCTTGTTCCATTTGCCAGCTTTGTTCAGTTCTTTGGTTCTTGCCTTTTGAGCAGCTCTCACTTGCTTAAACTCTTTATTTTTGAAAATATTCGCTGGATAGTTTTTAGTTTTAAAGCTAAATCCTTTTGAGCCCAGTGGTCCATGGAGCCGGCGCTTATCTCCGGTTTCTGTAGTGTTAAGCGGATGAGAGTCTTTGACTCCCCC
>JAOBRB020301773.1:0-11082 GCA_027575285.2 Zoanthus pulchellus | reverse complement strand
ACTCGAAATTAAGTGGTTAAGATAGGTTCAATTACTTTCATGTTCACCACCGATTCACCATGCTGCCGCCATTTTGAGGATTAAAACCTTTCCTCGAAATTTTCTCAATCTTCCTCTTCCTTAGTACTTTACTTGCAGGAATAACGTAAAATGAGAAGTCTTTATTTCTTGCGCTGCTCGAATAGCAGCCTGGTACGCTGGAAGTAAATCCACCTCCTCTGAACACCATTATTATTATTCATTTGTTGACTACCACTTCCAGAATGCTATGCGCGCGTGAGTCATCATGCAAATGTGCTATTGGCTTAATAATGATAATGGAGATAATATATGAGTTGTACGTGAAATAGGATTTACAGATAGCGTTAGCTTTACATTATCTTCTCTCGTAGACTCAGTAAAAATTTTGCCGGATAATTTTTTCAAAAATCTAAAAAGATATTATAGTGGAGAAGAGCTAAAATTGTTGAAAAGAAAAGATATTTTCCCTTACCATTGGTTCGATAGTTAAGATAATTAGACGCAAAAAATATTCCATCGCATAAACATTTCTATTCTATTTAAAACGGTAGAAACGTTTCGGGAAAGATTACGAACATGCAAAAAAAGTATGGAAAATATTCGACATGCGAAATATGCGAGATTATCACGACTTCTATTTAACTTCAGACGTACTTTTACTCGCAGATGTGTATGAAAACTTTAGAGGCGTTTTTTTTACAACACTATAAGCTAGTACCCGCTTGGTATTATACGAGTCCTGGTTTAGAATGGGACGCTGCACTAAAAAAGACAAAAGTAAATCTAGAATTATTATCCGACTACGACATGTTATTAATGGTTGAAAAATGTATTCGTGGTGATATCTCGATGATTAGTACACGTTACGATAAAGCTAATAACAAATATGTGTCCGATTATAATCCTAAAATTTCAAGTAAATATATTACGTACTACGACGCCAATAATCTTTATGCTTGGGCAATGTCACATAAACTTCCAACACATGGTTTTAAATGGATGTCCAACGAAGAACTGGGAAAAACATCCATGTATGCGTTATCCCGAAAAATTACACGAACTACATAACAATTTTCCACTTGCACCGGAAAGTTAATATGGTATCGAAAAACTAATTCCAGACTTAAGCGATAAGAGTAGATACATTGTTTATTATAAAAATCTAAAACTTTATAAGAAGCTTGGTCTTGTTATTACTAAAATACCTAGAGGAATTATTTTCAAGTAATTTAAATGGTTAAAACCGCACATTTATTTTAATACTAAACTTAGAAAAGAATTTAATAACGATTTTTTTAAAAAAAATATTTTAAATTAATGAACAACAGCGTATCGGGAAAACAATGCAAAATATAATCTTGTAAACGACAAGATATTGAATTTGTAACCAGCGAAAAAGAAGCACATAAGTGGATTCGTAAATCTAACTTCGAAGAATATAAAATATTCTCTCCTAAGTTCGTTGTATTACATATGAAAAAGAAAGAAGAACGTTTAATAAACCAGTTATCTAGGGTTGTGTAAACTAGACATTTCTAAGATTTTAATGCATAAGTTTCATTACATTTATATAAAAATGAAATAAATATGAAAATTTGTTTAAAAGAACAATTTATCTTTCGAAGATTATTTATCGTACTGACCAAAAGAGATAATAGCCGATGTCCACACAAGAAATGTGATGGCGCAAGAAGTGACCCGTCCTTTATGTCTGTATAGGTTAACGTTAAGGGTCTGCTATTTCGCACAGCTTCTACCTCTGTGTATCGTATTGAGCTCGATGTAGTTAAGAGATGCTTTGCCCAGTGTTTTCTTTAGACATCGCTTGACTGAACCAACCAGGCGCTCGTAAAATCCTTCCAACCAGAGAGCTCGTTCTGCGATGAATTGCCTTTTTACGCTACGATTGGCGATAAATGTAGAACTGTTTTCAATATCTTCATCATCTTTTGTTGGAATGTCCTCTTTGGCTACTAATTCCTTTGATGCTACTTTGAATTGTTTGGCGTTGTCTGATATCATAACTTCGGGAACACCTCGTCTACTGATGAATCTTCTGAATGCCTTAATAAAGGATAGAGTTGTTGAGTTCTCTACAAGTTCAAGATGTATTGCTCTTATAGAAACACAAGTGAAGAGGAAGATTTTGACTTTCGCTGGTTTTATGGTTGCTCCTTGTACAAAAAATGGGCTGCGTAATCGACGATGGTGAACTGGAATGCGTGTTCACCTGCCACTCGCCAATTAGGCATTGGAGGGGTGGGGACGGAATGGAATGGACGTCGTTCATACTTGCAGGTTACATATTGTCTTAGTACGTTTATGACTACCTGCCTTCCACAAGGAATCCAGTATTGCTGTCTAATTTCCGTTAGTGTGTCTCGTACCCCATAACTCTTTGAAATGCTGTCCGTATGAACAATTTCGTAATATAGCTGTACTTTCGGAGCAGAGTCGGAAATTGCGTCCGCGACATTTGATGAGTAGATCTGGTGTGTCAAGAAACAGTCTAAGCTATTGTATAGTTGCAGGTGATTTGGAAGTAAACGTTTTCTTCGTTGTCAGGAGCTCTTTGATAATCGTAAAATGATTCTCTTGGAGGTTCTGTAGAAGAAGAGATTGCGCTCTATTGACTTCTTTGGTGGTGACTATCTTGGAGATAGGTGAATGTCTCTTTCTGCACTTGTCGATGAACCTCAAAACGAATACTAGTACTCTAATGAAACTACCATACTTGCTGTGTTTTTCCAGACCAAGGGATTTTAGTAAATCATGCTCTTGCTTCGACTCCTTTTTCACCTCTTGGTGCTGTATGTAAAGCTCTGAAATTTCTCGTATTGGTTGTTGTAGAGTTTCTTTCTTTGGCCATTTTAATTCATCAGATGGCCATTGGGGTCCTTGTAGCCTGTAAGTGCTTTTCTCGAATAGCGTGTTACCATTCATACCTCTAGTAATCAGGTCTGCAGGGTTCTCCGCTGAAGGACAATACCGCCACGTGTGCGTTTTTGTGAGGTTGTTATTCTTCTCTTTTCTTGCTGCAATGAATTGAGGAAGCTTTTTCTTAGAATTTAGCCATGATAGTACGATCTGGGAGTCACTCCACAGGTAAACCTGAAAGCCGCTGATAACTGGTTCCAATGTCTGCAAAATGTAGTTAGTGACATTCGCCCCTAGAAGTACTGCTAGCAGTTCCAATCGAGATAGAGTAACAATTTTGATTGGCGCAACTCTGCTCTTCGCCATCAGTAATATAGTATTTCCGGAATGTCTTAGATAGGCTACAGCATTATACGTTTTGGTATGACGTTTCGTTTCCAAATATCTTGCATTAGTATTTTAGCTCTAACGGTGAATGGTTTAACCCAGCTGAAAAGGTTTGCGGTGATTATTAACACCGAACCTTTAGTGAGGTTAGTCAATGTACTGGAATCTTTTATGATTTTGTCAAGTGATAACTTTATTGTGTCGCATTCTGAATTCCTTCCTCTTCGCCTTCCATCGTTGTCTCAATCAAGTTACAAGCCATACTGATTTTCTGATTGTTATAGGATGGTACAGGCCCAGAGAGGAGCCAGCCAAATTTACTGTTCATGGCCAACAGGCCTTTCTGGTGCAGTTTTTTTTTACTTCTCCTGTCACAAGGGAAGAGTAGTAGTTTTTCCGGATCAAAATATCAACATCTAGGCTTTTTGTGTTTAAGATTGTCGGATCAGCGAGTTTCAAATTTGCCATTTTTTCAGGAAGGTGTGCCGCTTGGTATTTTAGACTAATGTAAGAGATACTATCTTGTATGATTGATTTTTGCCTTCATATGTTTAACCGAAAGTAGTGATCATAATTTCTTCTTCTCTGATGGTTTCGTGTTGTATCACATTGACAATGTTCTCAGTGACAAAGCTTCGCTGTGCACCAATATCAAAAATAGCGTGACGCTGACAATTTGTGTTTTTCCCCATGGCTGTCACCATGGCGGACTGTAATATGATTGCTGAGCTTGTGGGAGAGGCTTTCACGACTCCTGTATGACTCTGCTGTGTGGAGGCAGGAATACCGTTGCTTTTGGGGGCTGGTGTGTCGGGGTGGCTAGCTGGGTTCTCCTTGGCCGTGTTGCAGATGGAGGTGTGGTGTTTATTTTTACAATGTCGACATCAGCCTCTGAGTTGTATTTGTCCGACATGTGGTTTGTCTCTAGTCAATTAAAACATTTTCTAGTACTGCGAAGAAACGTGATCCTGTCTTCCACGGTTTTTTTTTTGTCGCTATGGTTTGACCTGTGAGATCCATTGCAGTAAGCGCATGGTTTTTGATTAAGGAGTTTCCTGATTGTTTCGCTTTATGTAGGAGTTGATCAATGTTTGATAATTTTACAGCTGTATAATAATTGGCGTTGCACAGAGGTAATCCCGCTGTTGCCTTAGCGGCTTCTCCTGATAAGTATCCTCGTAGACAGTTCATCTTATCAATGTCGCTTATCTCTGTGTTGTCATGTACTGATGATTTAAAGCTACCCCAAAATGTAAACCACTCTAATGGGTCACCACTAAATGGTTTGATAATTAGCTTTGGTAATTTAACTATTATGCTGTGTTTGAAACTGGATTCTAATTGCACTGGTCTTACCGGTGGTGGTTGCATGTTTGCGAGCCCTTTCAGAAATGAATCGATGTTTCTCTTCCAGCTGCTAATGTGGTCACCATATAGCAGAGCGTCTTCCATTGCTGCTTCTATTTCAGAATCATCAATATTTCTCCATATTTATTCCAACTAAAATATCCGGGTAACAGCGGAATGCGTGCTAATTAACATTATTACGTCATCAAATCACAAATTTATCCCGATTTCTACATAAAGGAGATCTAGAATAGTCATATTGAATGGAAAATTGAGTAGAAAAATAATTTGATACATATCACTTTTGTCAAATATTTCAGCAAGTTCCCTCCATGCCATGTTCTTTTTGACCCTATCCTTGTACAAAGGGTTATTAAGGTCCCAAAGTAGAGCTCTCTCTTTTACCACCTGTATGAAATGTTCTTTGTCAAATTCTGTATTTCTGAAAAAATCAATGAATACATGCGACTTCGATCCTAACAATCAGCTAGGATAAAAATGTAAACATTTGTATAAATACAATAGCAATAAATAACAATATAATCCTTAATGATGAAAAAAACTGCAAAATTACCCTTGATCTTTCTATCATTTCAATTTCATAAACCTTAGCTTTTCTAAGTCCAAATAAGTTTGATCAACCCCTTGAGTGTCTCTATCCACAAGAATTATTATTCATGTTTTGATGTCATCCAATCGCACGCATGTGCAATGAATGACATATTGTGAGGGGTCGAACTTGTCACTCACTCACTCACTCCGCTGTTCGCTCGATTCACTCAAATATGGGAAAGCAGGCCATATAATGACCAGTTGTGTTTGTTTGTTTTTGTATTAATCAACTTACTTCCAAATACACACTCCGTCATATGGAGCCCGGAGAACGTAGCAAGACATTATAAAGCAAGCTCGAAGTCGAATTCTGAAATATTTAGTTACGCTTTGAATGTTCAACAGCTGCCTCCAGGCAAGAAAATTTGTAAATAAATTTAAACGCTAACTGTTTTGAATTTGTATGCGTCAGAGGGTAAGTCGCAAAAAAAGTTGTTTTCAATGAAATTTCTGTATAATACCTCCGAAGTTTTAAATTAATTTTTGTTTAAAACCTTTGTCGTTTGTCCCTAGTTTTATTCTTTGTTTTGAGGGTCCGAAATTCCTTGTGTTACAAATAAACGCATGATTACCGGTTTTGAGGCAATTCTCGGGTTTGCTTTTCTGCGAAGCCGTCATTGGTCTTCCCGGGTGGTCTTCACACATTAAGCGACAAATTTTCATTCAAAATAATTAGGGCTTGTTTACGGGTCATTTCTAAAACTCCACCCGAGACGACCTCAAGTGACCACGGGTGACCGAGTGACCACAGATGACCACTAGTGACCAGGAGTTAAAAAAATTGAATACCTTCACGCTCTGCGGAAGAAATTTGAACGCACAAAACGAGTACCAAACCTTACAGCTGCAATAGAAACAAACCTGTCGATTTCACAACGAGGCCACAATCCCAATGAGGTGCAGAAGATTGCACGTAGAGCAAGGAGAAATACCCAAGAATCGTGCACGTCAACTGGTGTTTCTTCTGAAGTCACCATGTTCACAAACACTATAAGTCAAAAGAATTGGAACTGGTCGTTTCAACACCAATTACAAACCTTATCTTGGCCGACCTATCCTAGCTTTCCTGATGTATCAAATATCTTGCCCCAAACTTGTCCTCCTATGTGGATTTCTACCATGGAAACGACCAACAGGAAATTTCAGTGGGATTCTAGCATGTCCCCTGCACGATACGAAGTCGTTATTCTTCCAATTGCTGTCAAGGTTTGTTATGATTGTATATGAAAGACTACGCAAACAACTATCGGAGCCCACCACATAACATTGTTGTTAGGCACTTAGATTGTAGAATTCGGTGCCGAAATCCAGACGGAAGCTTCCAGTACAACCAAGACTTCATACCCACATACTACCACTTATCTAAGGACCACATTCTTAGGAAGAATGCGGCTTTTAAAGGACAAGTGTTTATTTGTAGCGCGCTCGTTTCACAGCTTTCGGCGGAACAAAACATGCTACTCCAGAAATCTAATCTGAACATCATAGTGGAATGAGCGCCCACCTTCCCCCCTCTTTACCAAACAAAAAGGACCTAACAAACATCTGCTGAACAGAGACTTTCAAGTTTAGTGAAACTTTCGTTGAAATTTTTGTTGTCATTGTTCCAAGTTTTATGATAATTGCCTCGCATTTTTAAACTTTTTATTATAACGGTTGTAGAATGCACCGGTTTCTTTAAATAATTCTTGTTAATTGTGTTTCGTGGCTTACAGATTTTTGACTAGCTTGCTGGCCCCTGGCAAGATAGACAGTGTAGGTTTTTTTCCATATACCTTTTATGGTAATTGTATCATCCCGAAAGTTGATGGAAAAAACTGCATTGAAATTTTTTGACCGTTGTTATTGTTAAACAACGATTTTTCTACTTACAAATACCGTATTTAGCCGTTAAAAGAGTAAACATGTCAAAAATCAAATGTCAAAAGTGTAAAAATAAGGCGGAAAATGATATTACGATGTCCAGGCACGTCCAAGTCGCATCTAGTTGTTCTTAATTTTTCTCTATTATTTTTTATTTGCTTTTTTTTCTATCTTTTTTTACACGTGATCGTTTGTTGTTACTCGTGAAATGGTAAAAGATACTGAAAACTTAATGAATACCCGAGCAATAAAACTAACTAGCTTTTTATTAATTTTAATTTTTATTTATTTATTTATCTTAATTTTATTTTTTATTGTATTCTTGTTTTATTTTTTTTTTTTAATTTTTTAACTGGTGGTCATTCGTGGTCACTCGTGGTCGTCTCGGGTGGAGTTTTAGGCCCCGTCCACACTAACCCGGAAACTTTTGTATCCGGAAACTTTTCTTTCCGTATACGAAAGTTTCCGAGTCCACACTTACCTGTTTCATATCGAATTTGACCGTCCACAATAAGCCGGGTGTATCCGGATTCACTTTACAGCCCAGTACTTCCCTGCTGAATATTAACAACAAGCGCATGCGCCAAAAATATAGTGCATGCGCTAAGTAGCGCGGGTTTTTCGCTGCAAAATGAAACTGTTTTGAAAACTTTACTGTAATAATTAGGTTGAAAATGCCTCCAAAAGCTAATAAGAAAACTGCTGAGAAGGAAAACTCCAAAGGAGAATGTTTTTTATGGTCAGACGATGAAGTAGAACTGCTCCTAAAGGTGATTATGGAATTTAAAACCTCCAATTTGGTAGCAAACGTCGATTGGGAATCATGTGCTTCGAAGTATAGAGATAATTTTAAATTCTTGGTTGACCAATACCTGAATCCCTAAAATGCCATTACCCAGTCAATGTTGACCTCAAAGCTTAAAAATATTCGAAGGAAATATAGGCAGGCTGTGGACTCAGGGAGAAAAAGTGGACATGGTTGTGTCGTTCTTTTATATTTTGATTTATGCGAAGAATTATGGGGTGGTTTGCCAGCAACAAATAGACGAAGGAATCGAGACGACAGGGATAATCGAGGAGGTCAACAGCGCATCTAGTTCTGAATCCCCAGGCATAGCAAGTGTTGAAAGCTCTAGGACGGCCGGTGTAGAAAGTGGTAGTGATGATGAGACTGCTAGTTGCAGCACGTCGACAGATAATGCTTCTCGGGATCTCCTCAATTCACGATTGAAGGGCTATAAGGTAGAAAAGCTAAAAAGAAAGTTGTCAGTTGACACACAACTATTTAATATTTCTCAAGAGGAACTTCAGATTAAAGATGGACAACATGGACAGAACCTACACTACTCACATGGAGAAGCTAACTACAAACATGGAGAGGTTGACAGGATCCATATCAGATGGATTTGCTTTGTTACGCCAAATTCTTTGCCCTACAACCGATATCAACAATAACAACATGTTTCTAAACACTGGGCACCATGGGCATACAGGCAATGGCCCTGCTTCAAACAGTGGACATTTTTCATTTACGCAATCACAGATCTCTATTAACTGCTTTTTTTAAAAAAAAAAAATGAGTGTTCTCTACGGTGGTCCACAAGGGCAATACAAAAATCTTTGTCCCAGTACAAAACTAGGTATCTTAGTACAACCCTGTATTTATTCCAGTACAATAATAATTATTCTAGTATAAGAAGAATTATCCCAATACAAAAATATTTATCTCAGTACACAATATTTATTCCAGTACGAAAATATTTGTCCCCGTACAGAAGTATTTATCCCATTTCGAAAATATTTGCTTCAGTGCAAAATTTCAAATCGCAGAACAAAAATGTTGCCAGTACAACTTTTGAAATCTCAATACACAATTTTACATCCCATCAGAAAATTTGAAATCCCAGTACAAAAATATTTATTCAGACTACAACTTTTTATTCTGACATAAAATTTGCAATTTTGTATTGCATCGCATCGAGATGACTGTGAGAAGTTGATTGTGTGTTGTTGATTGTAACCATAGGTTTTGCTCACAATGTGGAGTGGAACTTAAAACCGATGCAAACATAATACTATTATTACTATTTCTTATGAGGGTTTGAGTAGTACACTTGCTTTTGGAAAAACATGATATCAAGATGTCAGAAAGGCTAAATTTGTATGGCCTTCCCTGAAAAGCTATTTTTTTTAACTATGTACACATGGTTTGGATGCAATGCATTCTGGTTAGCCTTAGTTTGAACCAAAATTTGAAGTTTTGTACTGGGATTTGAAATTTTGTTCTGGGTGTTCAGATGTTGTGCTGAGATTTCAAATTTTGTTTTGGGGTAAATATTTTTGTACTGGGATAAATATTTTTGTGCTGGAATAGATATTGTTGAACTAAGGTACATATGTCTGTACTGAGACAAAAATATTTGTATTGCACTTGTGGGGAACCATAGATTTCAACACAAAATATGCATATTTCTCTGATGGTGTGATTCTTTCCTGGAATATCACAATCAAAGTATTGACTGCATTTGGCACAAAATGTATATATTTATAAAATATAGCAAACTATGGAATATTGTGTTAAAATTAGAAGACTATTTGTTAATGTTTCAGTTTTCTAAATCACAGTAGCTCACACCTAAAAGCTGTAATTTTACAGTAACACTCAGTGCTTAAGAGTCGATATTTGTTTTTCTTTCTGCTGTAAGAATTTTTTTAAAAAATATAAAATTTATATTTTAATCATGCTGATCAGCATACAGACAAAGGAAATATCAAATTATTGAGGTTATTAGAAAAGTTCGTTCTTTCTATTATATACATTCAGTTACATAATTATTATAATGGCTACATGTCAAAAATCTGACACATCAAAGATACATTACTGTATATCTTACAATCACAGGTTTGTTTTGTACAATTTAGCATAAAGTGACATGATTTATAATTTCAGTTTAGAATGACATATAATAAAATACAGCTGCTGTTCTTTAACAAACAATGCAATTCAAACTGAAACTCAAGATGGCAGGTGAGAATCTTTGCCTATAAGTAACAATTTAAATATGTCCATTACTCATGCCTCTGACAAACAACAAAACTGGACGATGCTTGGAAAACAGAGTGAACTAATGTTGTTATGGTGATAATCACATTCCTTGTTTATGGTATCTTTTATAAACCACCAACCCTAAGTCAACTTTAATAACCCAATGCTCGAAAAACTAAATTCCTATGCAAAGAAACATATGCATGTAAGTTTGTAATGGGCTTCTGATTTCCCCATGCTAAGGAACCCAAAAGGTGGATAGTTCTGGCTAACCCTGGAATTCCAGGGTGGGTGGTTATGGAAAACTAAATTCCAGGGTGGGTGTTTCTGAAAAATGTATATTCCCAGATGGGAAACTTGAATTGCAGGCTGAGTGGGAATATTAACACTGGAATTCTAGGGTGGCTATGTTTGAATCCCGTAATGATGGGGTGGTTTAAAATTTCAGGTCTCTCAACATGCAAGTTGCAGAAAAAAATTGGAATAGCCCAATGGCCATGGTACAGGTCTGAACAGTACATGTTAACCGTATAGATAAGAACCGCTAAGGAAAATAGAGACATTAATTACCAATTGATAGCATTTATCTATACATGGTTGAAAGATTTCAAAGGAGCTGCTATCACATATAATATTTTAAGGATCAAAATATTCTGTAAGAATTCTCACTTTCTTTCCTCCTGTTTCATTACAATCTGTTCTGTAATAAATAGTAGCAGCTACTGGCTGAAAGAGTTTATCATACTCGATGGCAGACGACACTTTGTCTTCCCCTATTGTCTCGTTATGCAGTTCACAAAAGTTGTGGAGCACAAAGCAAGCAGAAATGACACTAGCTTTTTTCATGGATGCTTATATCCATTGCTCTCTTTAAAGCACCAAACCTTGCCTTTAAGCGCCCAAATGCACATTCAATAACCATCCTGGAT
>JAOBRB020301663.1:0-11084 GCA_027575285.2 Zoanthus pulchellus | reverse complement strand
TCTTTTTCGATATCGGAAATAAAGAAATGAAGGCAGAACTGCCGCGGAACATTCTGCTTGATTCAGTGACTCGTCCACGATGTATGAACACTTGGCCACTTCTGGCTGCTAAAACGTAACTGATACAGAGCAAGTAACAGCCAGTAGAGAGCACATAAATATAACGTGTGGCGACATGTTGAATTTAATGGAACACTCTGTGAAGTACGTACAGTATGAACTGTCAGAAACTGGGTAATCAGGTAACTGACCAACAAGCATTGAAACTATTGCCGCATTTGTACATTTCCCGGCTCACTGTTATTTGTTGTATCCTTTGTTAACACCACTGCATTATGAGCAGAGTATGAAGCCACATTGTTTTCAAAATAACAATATTCAATTTTTTAAATCAAATTTCGGGAAATTATTGGGGGGCTAAAGCCCCCCCATCCTCCCCGGCTCCGCCGGTCCCTGCAATAAACATTCCAGACATATTTTAAGTGTTCATGGCAATATAATCCTCACTGTAATGCCCATTCAGCAAAAATATTGCTGGGGTCCATTTCTGATGATGATTGTTATGTCATAAACTATCACTGGGCCAAATTTAGTGCTTTTATAATATTCTGAGCAAATCTTATCAATATTTTGCACGAATCTGCCGCTTTTTTTTAGCCATTTTGTGATGCAAAACAGGCCTTTACGTTGTCTAAGGTCTTCATCGCTTGTTGTTTCAGAGGTCTAATAAACTTCTCCATTTCTTGGTAACATTTTTCGATACATCTCTCTCTGCATTCTGTCTCTTTTTTACGAAGCCCATTAAGGGCTATTGTGTTTTGCAGCGAACTATATTTTTTTTGCAGCTAACTTATTTTCTTTGCAGCGAACTTTTTTTTTCTTTGCAGCGAACTTTATTTTTTTTTGCAGCGAACGTTTTTTCTTTGCAGAGAACTTTTTTCTTTGTAGCGACCTTTTTTCTGCTTTTTTCAGCTACACCGGCGTCTCAGTACCTGTCAAAGCTATTATTAACAATATGGCGTCCGTAAAGTAGCTTCTGTTTTTGCTGTTTATTGCCAGTCACAGTGTCGTTCATTCATCCTCTGTCAATTAATCGTACCCAGCTGCAAGGCATTTACTGATTTAGATAGGCCTTAATTACACGGAAATCTTGTCTTGTCTGTTGGTTTCGCAAGGAATATCGTTAAGTTTACATAAAGTTATAAAACTTCTCTGATTTGCCAGAGTGCTCGATAGCGTTTTGCTAGAGCTAAAATAGGTTTATAATTTAAAATCGAGTTTTTTCTCCTACTTAAGTTTCTAGGCTGTTTTCCCGTCGTCAGGGAGTTGTGTTAGTAGATAATTCCGCGAAGTATATTAACTACTATTTACATATGTACTGGTGAGTAAAAATAATAGTCTACTGTGGTAAAATTCTATAGGATTGTGTGGAACAATTGGATAAAATAAAATAAAATAAAATTGCCTAAGAATCCGGGTTAAATATAGCGAACTAGAGTTTCAACTCTTTTAGTTTCTGTAGAGGAATGCCGGTTTGTGTGTGCATCCGGAAGCGAGTTCATTGCGCTTGTTCAGTGTACCCATTTCTGGCTTGCAAATAATATAATATTTTTCCATAATGCATAGCTCGCATCTTTTTGTTTTGTTATCGTAGAGCTTTGCGGTGTTTAAAACTTCCCACGTTATTTTGAAGTCTTTTTTCTATCGTTAAGTTTACGTCGAGTATTGGCCTGTAAAGGGCTAAGAAAACGAAAAAACAATACAGATTTAACGAGAGTCCTAACAGCAATACAAGAAGAGCTGGACGGAAAAGGAAGATCATTGGGGTACAGAGCTCTCTGGCAGAAACTTAAGGTAGTTCACAATATTGTAGTCAACAAAGAAACTGTACGTCACGCATTGAAAGTGCTGGACCCTGAGGGTGTCCACGCCTGCAAGCGTCACAGATTAAGAATACGTCAATATGCTGGAAGAGGTCCTAATTTCATTTGGCATGTGAATGGTTATGGCAAATTAAAACCCTTTGTGTTTTGCATCCACGGATACCTTGATGGCTATAGTAGAAGAGTTATGTTGTTGGAAGTATCAACCTCAAACAATGACCCGTCATTTATGGCTAGATATTTTGTAGACTGTGTACGACAAGTGGGTAGAACTGCACGAGTTGTTAGAGCTGGCTTTGGAACTGAAAATACGTACATAGACGCTATCCAGCAATTTCTTCGTCATGACTCTACTGATTCCTTTTCTTCGCTTTCCAAAAGAAAGTTATTGGTTGTTTCCTTATTTATCTGACTGGAGCCAGGAAAAACATAAAATCGAGTGAAAATATTGGGCTTTGCTCAAATATTGTCTTCAAAATCAATGAAGCAAATAGTGGTCAATTGTGGTTGTGCAGTTCTTTATTTGATTGGCTACTCACTACATTTTATTGGAATAACCAGACAAAGGGAAAGGTATGTTGTTTTCGTTCGTGGGGAGTGATATTAATGCAAGAAAAGTAACGGCTGTGAAGAAAGTTAGAGCACGAAAGAATGGACTTCAACTCGCAAGAGTTCAACATTCCTTTGTTTTGCCCCCCTCCCCCCACTTAACTCAGAGGAAGCTATGAAGCTGCTTTGGTGTCACGTGCAAGGGGTCTTTAAACAATGGTCCTGTTTGTTTGTGGGGGGTTGTTCAAAGGGTGATTAACTTTAACCCTGGTTTAGCCAAAATTCAAAGACTCTGAGACTATTCAGATTTTCTAAGGAAAAAATTGTTAATCCAAAAGTTTACAGTTCAAATCCATATCTGTAAGGTTGGAAACAAGAATATAGGTTACAAATTTATCCCTGCGTTATTGCTGATCAGCCTTTGAACAACTGGTCCCTGGATAGAAGCTATGTACACCTATTGTGGTTGCTACCTTGAATTTGTTTTTGTGGAAGGAGTATTGTAATTGAATTCCAGTACGGTTTACTCATAAGATAGTGTTATCAGTTACATGGTTGGTTGAGTTTTCATAATGGCTCAGAGGCTCTAAAAGTTAAAAATACAGTCGTAAAGTAAACATATTTTTTTGCTACTGTTACTTCAAGACATCCACAGAGATATACTGGATAAATGGTCATTGTCAGGACTGTCACATCCCTCAGCTAAAAAGACCTTCAAGGAAACGTTAAAGTTTTGTGAAAGAATCAGTGTTTTACTGATCTCAATGATATTGACAATACGCCATTGCACTTCTTGTTTTGTTTTGTTTGTTTTGCAAGTGTTGTTCGTGGTACAGTTACTTAGTAAATTTGATGTTATATTTTGAAAATTTATTTAAAGCTTAATATATCACATCAAGCCTTTAAAGTGCTACTATGATTAAATTTTTACCACTTGATCTTTTAAGCTAATCATATAGAACCCAGTATGTTGCCATGGTAACAAAATTGTTAAGCTCATACTGTAGAGCATTTCTAAGGGAATCTTACCGTAAAACGTCAAACATTTTTGTTACAAATTGATTGAGATATCCTTGTTTATCATATTTGATCAAAATTCGGTTGAGTATATGACGTCATAACTCGGCTAATCTGCATATTTTAAAAGTTTGAATACATCTAAAACTAAGAGACATGTGAAAACAGTAAACAGTATTTTTACTCTTCTACAAACTTCTTGTCTGTTTCAAAATTGCTTAGATTTGAATGATGCGATTTTCGTCATTGTGGCACTTGAAGGATTGTTGTTTTACAGTTCTATTGTGATTTAGATTCAGCTGGATGCCAAACATGCAAGGCAAAATTATGCTGACATGAAACACGTTTCTCGACTCTCGCTACAATGTACTCAGCTGCTAGCCAGGGCACACGTCAGCCCTGATATCAGGGCCTAGTATTGACTTTATCATCCATAACCCAGCGTACAGGCCCCTGTTGCTAATAATTAACAGTGATAGACAAAGGGACAGGCATTTATTTAAACCATTAGGCATTAGCAGTTTTACATAGTTTTGAAAATAAGTGCCTTTTATTTCATTTTCATTCCGTCCAACAACACGAAGAAGTAGTGGAAATATCAACCTGTTAACTTGATACTTTTCATAACATTTTTTCATCAAATCTTGCATAAATCAAAACAGGTAACTAGTATGTCCAAAAAATCACAATAATGGTAACATTTCATAAAACATCGTTTTTTAAATCATTTCTTTCAGCTAGTATTAGTGTGATACTTAAAAATGTTTGTAGCTGTCTAAGGCAGCACAAAGTGCACTGTAACATGTGACAGAGATTTTGATACTGAAATCATCTAATGTAGAATGATTACCACTAAAAGGCAAGAAACATGTTTTAGCAGTAACAGCAAATTATTAACAAACATGTAATGGCTGCAAACGCCTTGAGTTCAAAAGTGTTTGGGTGTGCTTTATATAAAATGCAAATGTTTATTCTCAGTTACACAACATTGAACCTCCAAGCTTCATCACTGTTTAGTATGGACAACATCTGGCTTTGAAAGTCGCTGTAGCTCAAATAACCAGTAGGTGGTAAATCAAGGGTAGATGAACAAGTGTGGGTTGTAATTTCAGGAATAGTACCAATATTGCCATGGAAGATTACAGTGATGTACGCAACTGTTATCAGATCAGAGCCATTCACAAAGCATAGGGTCTTGGCTAGGGTACTTTCATCCTCATTCCTGATAAACCTCTTCATATAGCACAATACAGTTTTCTGACCAATGGTTAACGTCGTTTCGTCTACTTTCAGTAGGCCAAGCATTGCCTTAGAAGTGGGTACCATGGTGCTGTATAAATGATCTACTTCTTTTTTACCATCATCCTGCCACATATTATGACAATTAGTAAGGCCTTGACCAAATGCTTTCACTGCCCATGACACGTTTTGCACAAACTCTCGTTTTGAGATAATTGCCAGTTGTGCTCCTAGATTTGAAGGTGTATTAATCATCCTCAAGTTATATGGCTCTATAATTTCTAAAAGGTCTTCTTGGATATCCCATGGAAATAGGGAGCGGATGTGTTTAATGCATTGGTAAGGACTCCACTTTCTTTGTCTGTATGGAATTGAAGGAAGGAATGCACCAGTTCTTCATCTGTCAGAAAAGTATCACAAAGTGAAGATAACAGGAATTGCTTCGAGATGTTTAGAGGGAATACTCCACTAACAACAAAACCATGGGAGGCTATTCTTCCAAGTGTAGGCAACAGTTCTTAGAACCTCTGGTGTTGACCTGGTAATATATGAGCCTGCTCTTTCAAATAATTTGATATACGTTTTCTGCCAGAACAGAGTGTACAGTTCTCGTTTCAGGTCATCAAAATCCTCACCTTGCTCACCATCAAAAGTTAAGATTGGGATGGTGTAAAGACAAAACGACTTTTCAAATATATTATGTCGTATGTTTGCGATGTATGGCAAGTAAAACTTCATTTCAATCCTGGCCTTCTTATGGCGCTTATTAATTCTCGGCAATAGTTCTTCAGGAGGAGCTTTATTTACATTTCCAACTTCAAACACATTAGAGTTTCTAGGTGGCTTACCTTTTGGTTCTTGACCTTGACTTTTTTCGGGGCTTGAGATCCTTTGAAGAAACCAGTCAATATTCCCTTAACTTTAATTCCTTGTTAAACGCACTCATAACACCTTGAAAATCCCACAGTTCTGATGATTGGTCTCGTGTTATCAAAACACGGAATTCCTTTGGTAGTTTCTGCAGAAAAAGAGGCATCAAAAAAGAACCATACATATCACTCTTGATATCCATGCTTTCCAATCTCCTGATGTTACCTTCCACCATGTCAAACAAGTTTAGCAGCCCATTAACATCGCTAACTGATTCTACCTCGAAGATTTTCGTCAAATTCTCTAGAGGACTCGTTATAATTATTTTTCGATTTCCAAATTTGTCCTTTAACATTGTTATGGCTTTTTCATAGTTTTCACTAGTTAATGTAAGTCCGGCCACAGTATTAGCGGCCGTTTCCTCAAGCAGCAATTTCAAGTAGGTAAACTTATCGACAGGGGTAAGCTTGCTGTTGATATGCACTAAGATTTGAACGAACCCCAAATCTTATCCATGCGACAGGTTTTCCTGAGAAGTTATCAAGACGCAATTTTGGAAGTTTCGCATTACTTTTCCCATCGCTATTCGCTCCAACAGAAAATGTCTCAATTTCAATGACACACGCTCTGATTTCGTCCGCGAATACATAGCTTTTTATAACTTTTCTATCTATTTCATCATCGCTGCTTGGCCATTTCAGAATCCACTAACACTAACTTCAAATCTTATTACTACTTTTGCAGTATAATGCATCAAGTATAACTACCCTTTGCATTTTTTTAAAAGCTGTACTTAATAGGTGAACATCTATAATCTGTCTTTTGCTTGTTTTCAACCGTACAGGCATCTTAAAACATTAAATCTTTTAAACTGTCAACAAGTATTTTAAAATCTTTGAAAACTACAGACTATGCTGAGTAAGTAAGTAAAATAAAATAAGCTAAAGGATTGCCTGCAGAGTTTAAACTGCCATTTTCCATTGCTATATGGCCGTTTTAATCAATTATAAGCGTTGGCGGATTAATGCATCAAGTTGGGCGTCAAAACAAACTGAGCAGTCAGCCTCAATTTATGTTTAGGTTGCAATCTCGAAACAGTATCAGGGGTGACCATCACCATGCAGCCATGGAACATTAGGTATCTGTATCGGACGCAAACTATCCTTAAATGAAAATGAACATTCTGCGGTTGTGGACTTAGCTGTATCCGGCCTGTATTCCTGTTTCTGTGTTGCCTTAATTCCCTGTAGACATTTTCCAAGTCATCGGGTACTTGTAGATTTGGAATTTCACCTCCACATCCTTAGCACTGGGAAGTTCGAGTTCCAGCTACCTATTTCAGACCAAATAGCTCTTATCGCAGTTGAGCACGCCTGTTTGAAAAACCAGCGGTATTCCCATGAGCGGAATACCGAAACGAGGCTATCGGGTCAACCTTCGGCGCATCTATACTGAATTTAGTGAATCCTTCAATACAAACAAGTTTTTTTACAATATTACTTGGTGTTTTTTGGACTTAAGCAATGGTGAAGCACTGTATAGCTTTTGGCTGTACAAACAGAACTTCAAAGACGGAATGCAAGGATTTATTGTGGCATTCGCTGCCGCTAAACAACAAAAAACTTCTGGCGGCATGGCTGGTAAAACTAAGACGAGAGAACACTCCAGTTACGAAGAACTCTTACATTTGCAGTCAGCATTTTGATAAGGAATGCTTGATTAAGCCTCTTGGAGGCCAAAAAATTCGTCTGAGACCAGGATCGATCCCAACAAAGTTTGTTTTCACTGCTGAAAAGACTGAAAGAAATTCCTGAAGATGAAACACAAGAAAGCGCGTCGCTAAACAAAACACTATCTCAACTTCGTAACCAATGGGAAGAGAAAGAGATCGAACTCAACACCAAAATAAAGGAACTTGAGAGAGAATTAGCTGAGGAAAGGGAGGCTCGAAAGGAATTGGAACTTCTAACCTCTCGTGGAACATTCAGCATTGAAAATGTTAAATTGAATCCAATACTTTTAAAGTTCTATACTACTTTTGAGAGATACGAGGTATTTTCGATGGTGTTAGATTTCCTTGGAAGGGAGACAGCCTCAAACCTGGACTACAGAAACTCACAGAAACAAACTCCGACTCAAATAAAACATTATCAATACAAACCTGGACCTAAAAGAACTATGTCATTGAAAATGAATTTTTTATGACAATGTGTCGCTTAAAAGTTGGTCTTCATCATAGAAATTTTTTCATGGTAGTAGAACTTATGATTGGTGTTGATGGCTAAACCACTACATGTTTTTCTCACAATTCCACGCTTATGTACAGCATCAGTCAATGTCAATCCATTTGAGAAAATTCTCTTAATTTCCACAAGCCCTCCATCACATTCACCATCAGGTGAAGCTCCAAGAAATAGATGTATTTTGGAAATAATGAATCCTGTATCCTCTACTTTGCAGTCCAATTTCCTTTCATACATCTTAATAATCTTTTTCTCATCTTCAATACCTTGCTTCATCATAGTACTTTGGAACGGAACATTGAAGTGCAATATTTCTTTCATTACTTTTGTTGGGCTTGTCGACGGTTTGAGTATGGCTCGTTTACACTTGGAGGCTGTAATACGAATGCGTCGATGCTCATACCATTCTTGACAGTGACTTTGGTTTTTTGTTAGATTTGCAATCTGTTGTCTCTGTTCATCGGTGACATTAAGGTTTCTCCTTGCTCTTTCACATCTGCTCATGATTTCATTCAAAGAAACAGGTTGTTCTTTGATGGGTGAAATGATTTGTTTTTGTTCTTTTCCATCTGGTTTCTCATTAGAGAGAAGACAAAAAAATGCACAGTTAGGCTTTGTTGCCTTGATTTGTTCAAGTAGTTCTTTGTTAACTTGATTAGAGGCATTGTTTCTGTCACATTCACGTCTTGGATCATACAATGGCTTAGAAGCATTTCGCTCTTCTCTCCTATAAATCTTCTTTGAGAAATCAATGTCATAAACTGACTGTGGATCTAGCTTTCTTTTTCGTGGCTGATTCCAGGTTTTGTAGCCTTGATGTGCATGTGTCAAATTCCCTTGTTGTTTTCATACGGCAAAACTCTTCCAGGGCATAGCATAAAGCTGAAATATGTTTATAAGAACCCAAGGTCCTTTGCCTGCAGGACAAGGGCAGCTAGCAAATATGATTTCACCCTCTTTTCCGATACCATTTACTAAGGCATTTTAAGTTTGTATGTTAAACTCTTTTTCATTTCTGGCAAGCAATCACATCGAATGTGGGCATTGTCGTTTTCACAAGCAAGCTGTATCTTTTGTATATGTCCATGTTTAAAAAGACCAAAAGCTTTGCTGCTAATATTCTTGAAATCTTTGTTTGCTTCGTTATCTTTAGTTTTTCTTTCAAAAAAGTATAAAACTACATTCTGCATGCTAAATGAAGGCAAACTTTGGGCTGTATCTCTTAAGTCGACCCATTAGCAGATCCTGGGAAATCAAGTAGAGATAGCGTTACTACATTCGAGTAGGTTTGTTTACTTGAAGATGGCTCATCTAAAGTCCACTTGTCAAGGAAATTTTTGTCCCATCCGTTCTTGATATAGCTTACAACCCTGTTAATAACAAAGAGAATTATTAGAAATCAATACTTCCGAATAAAATTCTATTTTAGAACGATTACATGGATAAAAGCAATGTTGTGTTTATACCTTAAGACGAGCTCGTTCTTCTTGGCGGCAGATCGAGCACTTTCATCTTTACAGCTTCCTTTACGAAAAGATAGCCACTCTGGGAGTCTGTCCTTCGTTACAGTTTTTGCCACTTAACAGTTGTACTTTTTCCTCGGAAGAAAATAAGGCCGTTTTGGGTAATTTTTTCGCGTTGTTGTTATTAGACATGACAGTCTTCCTTAGATTTTTTTGTCAGAAGCAAACACTCTTGACCCGATAACCTCGTTTCGGTGTTCCGCTCATGGGAATACCGCTGGTTTTTCAAACAGGCGCGCTCAACTGCGATAAGAGCTTATGATTTGCTGTGTGGTTTGGTACCTGTATTGCTGATATTGGAAAAGGTGCGGTGAACAGTGCATTTTGAACCATTTTTGGATTAACGTTGGTACATAAAGATGTATATGGCACTGAATTAATGGCCAAAGGTACTAACATTTGTGCTTCTGGGACTCCAGTGCCATTGGTAAACGTGGGTGCAATACCATGTTAACGTTGGGAAGGGACCTGATAACATTAGCTGCAGTTATATTGAAGGGTCACGTTCTCGATTCAAAAGGTCAACGTATTCAGTTGGACTTACTGCTCTTCTGTTTGTTCGCTTTCGTTGGCTTGGTTTCTTACCTGCGCTTGCGGGAGCACCTTATTCTACCATTGCCATAATGTTGGAACGTTTCCTTGGTCGTTTGATTGTGACTTGGTAGGGTCAGAGTAGTCTTGACTTTTGGCTGAAACTCTACACTAATGTTATTAGCAACAACTATCTCATTCATGGTTGTGTGCCTTGTATAGTGTAAAATCTTGTCATACAGTGGTCAATAAGGAACTCGGGTTCATCATGCAAATGTTACGGAATATCACTACTGTATTTATTTAACCTTATTATCATACCAGTACAACAATGGAATATTAAATATACTTGACATTAAGCAGCCCAGAATACGCATTATATATAATAAAAAGATAAAGATTATCGTCATTCTGTACTAACAAATAGGGGATACATAAAGTATTACCATGAATCCGACTCAATCTTACTCTTATAAGCTTAAGTACGCTGAAAAGACGTCTGAAAGATTTGGGAATGTCAAGAAGATATCTTGAATATGATCCGAATAACGTAAGAACTGCTATTCTCGAGCTTTTGGACGGACCAAATTCAACTGTAGGATATCGGTCAGTTTGGCATAATCTTCGAATGAAGGGTATCGTGGTACCACGTGTAGTAGTTCAGAAAATGCTTAAAGAAATTGACCCAGATGGTGTGGAGTCGAGGAAAGCTCATAGGCTTAAAAGAAGAGAATATCATTTTCTAGGGCCCAACAGTGCCTGGCATGCTGATGGTTATGATAAACTGAAACCATACGACTTCCCAATACATGGATGTATTGACGGTTTCAGTCGCAAAGTAATTTGGCTGTACATTACTCGCTCTAATAATTATCCTGACAACATCGCTGCATATTATCTAGATGCTGTCAAACAACTAGGTGGCTGTCCCAGAGAACTGGACACTGATCTTGGAACTGAGAATGGTACCTTGGCCGGAATACATTCATTTTTTTATGAATGACCCCGATTCTCATAGATATGTTTCATCTCCACGAAATCAATGAATTGAGAGCTGGTGGAGCTTCCTAAGAAAAAATTGGTCAACATGGTGGATTAACCTTTTTAAAGACATGATAGAGAAAGGAGTCCTCAACACAGCTGACCAGCTCAACTTAGAATGCCTTTGGTATTGTTTTTCTGAATTACTTCAAATGGATCTGGAAAGGGTGAGGAATTCTTGGAATACC
>JAOBRB020301552.1:0-11084 GCA_027575285.2 Zoanthus pulchellus | reverse complement strand
ATACTTCCAGTTTCGTTCATTGATTCATTGAATGCATTTTAAGAAATTTTGTCCTGGAAATTTATTTAATTGTCCTTGAAATGTCCTGGAAATGTCCTTGATTTTTACTTGCCACTTTCTGTACGAACCCTGATATCATAAAGTTCTTTCATTAATTTAGAAATAGCTCCTTTAAATTCAGTACATTGGTCAATCATTAATGTATTAGGATACTCTAACTTTCCTTTTCCATATATTTTTGCAAAAGCTTCTGATACATTTTTCCAAGGTTCAACAGTTAATGGTTCTGCATTGACATATCGAGATCCAATATCTACAACAACCAATGCATACTTATATGTTTTTTTTTTGTACTAATTGTATGTTAGAAATAACAAATCAACTTGGTGTAATTGATTCAAGATAATATCTTTATTCCAATGTGCTCTTGGAATATCTTTTGGTGCTGGTAAATGAATTTGCTATATAGCTTGTTCTTCCAACCATTTTAATACATCTTTTGAAATATTTGTTTCTTCAACTAATTTGTCAACTGCACTATATCCTTTCCAATAACCCTTTGGACTATAATATATTTTTTCGAGTTCCAATGCTTCTTCTTTTGTAACCATTTTAAAGTTAACTTATGTATAATTTTAAATGAATTATGTCATCATTGATTACAGAACCCTTCGATCCAAACAGATATTTTCGAGAACCAAAAGGGTTAAAGATGAAACAACTTTACATAGAATTTCACAACTCCATCTAGTCCAAAACTTGCACGAAATTTTTGTATTGTTCCAAAATCTGTTGATCTTCGTTTCGATATAGAACTGGAAGGACATGCAAACAAAAGATTAAATAACAATGTTACTAGTTGTTTAGTCCAAAGATTGATTGATTGCCGATGCAATGATGGAAATTTTAGGTGGAACACTTAGTTCTATTGTTTATTAAATTAAATGAAATATATAATTTCCATATTAAGAACTATTATGGAAGAACTTGTGGATAAGAATCCATTTCGTTGTATTATAACAGGACCAACAAATTGTGGTAAAACTCATAGTAGAGCAGATATGTGCTTGAATTGTTCATTTTCTGTTAAAAGCATGAAATTTGGCACAGAGACAGTTTTAAAGACGGCAAAAAAGATAGGCTATGGAGGCAAACCTGAAATTCCAGTTTTGACCAGTTAAGGGTGATTTTTCAAAATGGCTGCCATTTTCAACCAGAAGTAGAATTGATATGGGCTAGAACTATTCAAATCATATCTAAATCAAGTGGAAAGCTTACACAAAGCCCTGAGGTGAATTAAACACAAAAAAACTCAATTTTATAGTTTTATATTCAATTGTTTAATTTTCAAATATTCAAAACTAAAGATAAATAAAGGTTTTATTTCAAAACGGGGGCCATCTTGAAGCAGAAGTAAAGAAAAAATGGATTTGAAATAAAAAAAGAATATGACAATAAAGAATAAAAACAAGTAAATTGTACTAAAAACCTGAATGTTATTGTTTAGGACTGCCACGCTTGAGACTTTTTTTTATGGTTGAATGCATTTCATGGAGTTGACAAATCGCTTTAATTTGCATAACGAAAATTTAAAACGTATTTACTTTGTTTAGTTCTTTGTTCTATGGAACTTTAACTTTATGTTTGAGTTAACCTATAAAAAGCATTTCTTGCAAGAAATATGGGTTGTAAAAAAGCAAAATGCTAAGCCTAAGAAGAAAAAAATAAATAAAACAAAAATAAACTTGAAATGCGTATACTGTTTACACTACGTGATAACATGGGCAAGCCTATGAAGAGTTACAAAATATAACAGAACTACGCGTGCGCAGCTTAGGTGCCTAGGAAGTGGCAGCAGTGGACAGCTGTTTCGCTTTAATTTGAGCTCGTCAGCACTGCATAGCCAGGCTACTGAAGAAAGAAGTACTTTTTATAGTTTAACTCAAACATAAAGTTATAGTTCCATAGAAGAAATAACTAAACAAAATAAATACGGTTTAAATTGTTGTTTTGCAAATTTTCGAGTTGTCAACTGCCATAAAATGCTTTCAACCATGAAAAAGTCTCAAGCGTACCGTTTGCAAACTGACATTTCTCACAGTTTCACAAAACTGACGAGGATTAATTTTATGGTAGAAAAATAGTCTTTGATTTTTTGTAAACTGCTAATTGACAATGACTATAATATGAGAGATTTTCTTTATAGTTTGTTTTTAGACATTGAATTATATCTCGCGTTTCTGCGGCTAACTCAGTAACGGCAATTTTTAAGCTGAATCATTCAATTTGTGATACAAGCATAACACCTGCCATAAATAAAATTTAGAACATAATTATGAATCCAAGCATTATGTAGCCCGAGTAAACGCGTGTGTACGCGTCTAGTTACCTTCAATTCGTCATTTTTCCAACCTCCAACCTCCCGCGTACATCTATAACTCAACAGTGTACGGTATGGCGTTTACCATTTGCTAAGTATCTTCTTAGTAAATTTTAAAGTAATTGCAAAGAAACCAAAGACCCGAAAACTAAGACCCGAAAACTAAGACCTGAAAGCTAAGACCCGAAAACTAAGACCCGACAACTAAGACCCGACAACTAAGCCCGAAAACTAAGACCCGACAACTAAGACCCAACAACTAAGCCCGAAAACTAAGACCCGAAAACTAAGACCCGACAACTAAGACCCGACAACTAAGACCCGACAACTAAGACCCGACAACTAAGCCCGAAAACTAAGACCCCTTATTTCCTTTATTTTTTTCCTTCATGATAAGTTCGTCATTTTTCCAACCCCCAACCTCCCGCGTACATCTATAACTTAACAGTGTACGGTATGGGATTTACCATTTGCTAAGTATCTTCTTTGTAAATTTTAAAGTAATTGCAAAGAAAGAAATTGAAAACATTGTTTTGAAATCCTTGTTTTAAAAGCGAACAAACCCATAAAACAGAATATCTACCACTAATGTACAACGTTTTCACTTAATAGATTGAATTAATTTGTTTCATAACACGTTAAGGGTAAACATTTAATATTTTTCTGTGGCTTACACGAAGAGTGTAGCCTCACTATGTTACGATTGTTTTTTTTTTCGGGGGAAGAAGATTTTAAATCAAGTTGTTAAAGTGTGGCCAAAAACGCTACAGCCGTTAAATTATCTTCTATTGGAAAAAATGCTGTTTCTTCTCGATCACGTAAGTGTCCAGGCTTCTCTGTGAGCTTTGGTTTGCGATCGCAAAGTTATAATTACGGCAATTTTGCTTTGCCGAACGCGAGAACTGAATTTAGCCTAATCCTAAAACTTCCTTTATTCTTTATAGGGTTAAATCAAACACTTGAGTCCGAAGTTATGAAGCAAAATTCGAATCTAATCAACGCAACTTAGCTTTCTCTTAGTACACTGACACCAAAACTTAACGTCGTCTAATGTCATCATAACGGTAACTAACGTAAAACAGGTTTCTTACTGTCCGGTGTGTCATTTCATTCCGGGTAATCCTGCCATTAGAAATAATTTCATGTTACTTTCGCTGCGGGGCGAACAAGCAAGTAAAAGGAAAACTAACTGATTTTTGCATGTAGTCAATGGACTCTGTCGATGGTTTGATTGTTTTTCTTTAATTGCTTTAAAAAAGAAAAAAACTGAAACACGAGCCAAAAATTATGGATAAAAAATAACAATGAATTCCGCCTTCAGTGTTTATAGAGCTAAAATTCTTGGGTAATCAAGCTAAGTGACATTCACAAAATATTATCTTCAATTGCTCTGGGATCCGATTTTTTGCTATTGCTACCAGAACCTTTATTGCCAGACACAAATAATAGCTACTAATCCATTAAATCATTGACATCAATGATATCAACGAGTAACTTATGGCTAACCAGTTGAATAATTATTAATTATCGCCGAGTATCAATGAGTAATCGATGACTAATCTAAAAGTCGTAACATTATCGGGCTTTGATTAATCATCGATAGTTCATTGATAATCGTCAATAATCAGTTGATTACCAATCGATTACTCATTGACGTCATTGATGTTGTTGATCATCGATATTCGTTATGTCTGGCCATTACGAATCTTAAGCTTCTTCATAGTAGTTGTAATTCATAGTAATCTACACAACAGTCTGCCTCACAACACCCTCTATATTTTCTCAAAATATTTTATTTACATAAGTTACCCATAAAAAACAACGCCAATTATTCAACCATACACAGTCACAGATAATTTTTTAGCCCCTCGCAATTTGGGACCCACACCAGAAAACCTCCTTATTCCAGTTCCTTCACCACAAAAAGGGAATTTTTTTCCTAACAAAGTCTACAAAAATACACACAGAACGATACGCACGCAAGAAACATTTAGCATACACACATAACTTAAAGTAACCCAACAGACAGCAGATTAGAAGTTAACAGCTAAATTTTAACTCAATTCATTACCGATACTCAGTGTAGCAATACATAAATACACAACTCCAAACCCCCACACACGCAACCAAGTTTTTCAATAATAAAGGCAACCCCACAACAGAACAATACAACCATGTACGCCACAACACACTCATCCCCTTTACAAGCCACCCTTTTACCACCACAAACCCAGAACTCTTACACACTCCACCACCAAAATCTACAACCTATACTCATCCCACTTACCCACCCACTTATATCCCCTTCCACACACCTTACATAAGCCACGCTGAACCGCACACTCCAACCACACCAAACATATGTTCAACATTGCGGAAACTCACAAACAACAACCTAAAATACTGCCAGATCTAAAACAGGCCATAATCGATAAAATTATCACCGCCACGCTAGCTGGTTTTCCTAGCCAGACTAGTAATAAATCCTCAAAATTGAGGCAAAATCTTTCAGAGGTGCAAGACAGGAGTGGACATTGTAAGGATACAGAAAGTAATTTGGGACCATTACTAGCTTTAAAGGGTGAAATTATCCAGAAGAAAGCTTTATTTTTGCATCCGTTTTGAACACCGAAAAATTCACGCATTGTTTTAATATACGCAATCTAATTACCTGTATTTTCTTTCGTTCTCTTTTCTACCTCGCCGAGGTCATTTTTTTCGTCTAAATCACGTAAGGAAAGCTTGGAATTAACGTTCTATTCAAGGTTAAGCCCTGAGGCAATAATTCTGTAATTTTTTTACCCAAACGTTGGCTTGTGTTGTTGTGGGCGACCGTGGCTACTTCGTTGAGTCAAGCAATGACGCGATCGAGGTAAAAAAAATTGTAACAAGCTTTCATCGATCGCTGCTTTTCTTTTGACACCATAGCGAGAACTGAGTATTCCTTAAAACTGAACACTATGCTTCTAGGCACTAAGTTTGGGAATATAAATGGTCTTTGATCACAAAGATGAACAAAGGGCCAAAAATAAAGAAAATAAGGGGGCCTTAATTTTCGGGTCTTAGTTTTCGGGTCTTAGTTTTCGGGTCTTAGGTCTTAGGTCTCAGTTTCCGGATGTCTTAGTTTTCGCAACAACCCTATAAACATAAACATTTACTATATGAACATATTCATAAAGAAAGAAAAATTATATCTAAATGCTGTATATAAAAACCGTACAAAATAAATTATAACTTAACTATCATTTATTCTGACCAATAACGTTAACTGTCTTTGATTAAATTGTTTTGTGAAACTGCTTTCACGTTTATATAATCTTCCTCTGAAATAGGTTATTTATACTGATTTTTATTGTTTTAGTTCAGTCTATAAGGTATATCAAAACTCCAAATATTTTGCTTTGTTCGTTACATCTTTGAAAAAACTTTTTTAAATATGGGATATAATTATAATCTGCCTTTTAATATTTCTTGACAAGAACCAAAATATTTGAGGTTTTAAAATAGCCACAACGCTAGGCTGCGCTGCAGGCGAAGTTCATAAAATCGCTTGCTTACAGGCAACAAAACACGGGTATTAGACGATGACAAATCGAACGGGTCACCTTAGTTAATTTTGTGCTTTTTGAATGCAAATCGCTGTATTCGACAGCGCATTTTTTCCCTGTGACAACTGGAATATTTGAAAGCCTTCCTTAAAAGACTTAAAACCTAATAGTCCATTTCGGAATCCAAACCATACAAATTCATTTGATGGCTGTTTTTCAACCGTTACTTTAGTAAAGCAACACAATGAATGTATATGTAAATATCATTGGCAATAAATCATTTACATAAACCAAACTGAAGATTACCGACAAATATTGGAGCAAAATTTAAAACAAATTTCCTGAATGTTGCCAACTAGTTCACGAGGTCTATGGTGCAATCAGGCCTCAATGCCCAAACTACGCATGCGTTGTAATATCTGAACCCAAGGGGAAAAAAAACGACACAAGCGAATTTTAGACTAGTTGACTACCGGCACGAGTAATGAAGAAAACAGCACCATTATAAGAATTTATTTCCACAGGATATTACTTCGTGTAGAGGACACAGGATTGAATAAGGTTTGCAATTGGTTGAAACAAAGTTGCGTTATTCTTTATCTCTTGCACGATTCGTTCAAAAATCAATGGCCTCTACACGAAGTAGAAGCCCTTTGTTGACACTGATTGCTTTTTTTCTAGGTTAAGTGTCCCACTTTTCATGATGGAAAAGAGCTGTGTTTACTTGCCAATAGAATCGTTGCAGCTTTTCAAGATAAGGTGAGAATTATGCGTTTATGTTATTAAAGTGTTAAAGTTAAACCTAATTTGAGTAGCATAAATTATAATGGTGTTAAACAACATTACGAATGAAACTTGTTAAAATTGGACTATAATTTCAGATTAATATTTTTGACTTGTTTTGTTAGTATGTGGTTTAACCGAATTAATCTAAATATCTTCAGTTTTGAGTTAGGTTTGAGTTGCATACTGACTCAACTGCGATAACCTAAAGAAGCACACTTATCAGAATATTATAAGGAAGATGCTTGTGAATTGAGAGGCTTTACCCCTTGGAAAGTGTTGGGCAGGCTCATCAAAATGGCGGCAGCATGGTGAATCGGTGGTGAACATGAAAGTAATTGAACCTATCTTAACCACTTAATTTCGAGTTAATTTACAGTGATGGATGCGAAAGGTTATCTGAATGTCAATGACTTACGGAAAATTTGGAAGGAAGAATTTTTGCCTAGTATTAAGCTTGAGTTGAAAAGAGAACTCGAAGCACTCAGAACTAGTATTAAGACCTTGACAGCACGTGTTGACGGAATAGAGAAATCTCAGTCCTTTATATCGGAATAGTACGAGTCTGTTTTAAAAACGCTCAAAACATTGAACCAAACGACAAACACGCTGGGGAAAAAGGATACTGAGCTGACAAAGATCGCCGACAGCTTGGCCGAGCGAACCAACCGTGTGGAGCAGGCAGTCAAGTACTCTCTGATCTTAACAACATTCCGTAAATGAAACAAGGCAGATTTACAAACTAAAATCACGTGCTCATTCAGGGACAAAGTTTGATCAAAAACTATTCCTATGTTCCTGACATTATCAGATCGATGGACACAACAATCACCAGTCAGAATGCTATCTAATGAAGAGCGCGGTCGGTACCTAGAGCTAATAACAAGCAGCTCTGTTTTATCTTTATTTAATTTGAGTTTGTTACGAGCCATCCAACAATCAATGTCACGTACACAAGATTTGATCTGAGCAACGGATCACCCTCATCTAGCGAGTTGAAAGACAAGTACAACGAGTATCATCAGCGTAAAAATGAAAACCCAAGTTGTACCGTCTGACAATATCCCCCAGCGTCGCAGTGTAAAGTAGATACAGTACTGGTCCCAGCACAGATCCCTGGGGCACTCCACACAACAACGGACGAGTGACAGACCGCATACCCCGAATGTTAACATAGTGAGCTCTCTCGCTCAGGTACGATTTAAACCAAGCAAGTGTGGAACCGCATACACCCCGTGTCAAAAGCAGCTGATAAATCTAACAGCAACAGGATAACAGTTCTTTTCTTATCGATATCAACAACAGTGTCGTTAAACACTTTCACCAAAGCCGTGTCTGTACTATGGAAATTTTTATAAGCAGATTGAAGCATTTCATCCAGACCATTGCTAAAAACAATCAATCAGCTGTGATGCCACTACTTTTTCAGTGAGCTTAGACATAAACATCAAATTTGAAATAGGTCGAAAATTACTAAATTCCTCAACATCGAGGTGAGCCTTCTTGAGTTTAGGATTAAGCAACGCGAGTTAAAAACAATCTTGAACCACGGTAGAGCTTAGCGACTGATTAATAATCATAGTCATAATTGGCTGAAGCACAGGAATGCACTGTTTCAATACAGAAGCAAGGATCGGGTCTAGTAGACATGACTTCATTGTTGACTTGCTAATAAGCTTCGAAATATCAGACACAGACACTGATCTAGAGAGTACACTTATGAGAAAGCGATCCCCTGTCCTCGAACTCTGAAATATTATCCGATATATCCAACAATGAACTGCGAAGAACGGTCATCTTGTTGTCAAAAAATTCTATAAACGTATTAGCTAAATCACTGTCAGGAATGCAGACTGTGGGATGGTCTGTGGAAACGCACTTGGGGAGAAGCTTATTCACTGTGCCAAAGAGCGTTTTTGGATCATTACAACTATCACGAATGATACTTGAATAATAATCTACTTTATTCATTCGAAACATCAATAAAAGTTAAAATAATTACTAAAATGGTAAAAGTTTAAAAATTTAAAATTTAAAAACAAACGTTTTCGACTTCTAAGTCATCTTCAGGTTACAATAAGAACAAAAGGAAACAACGCAGTTATACACAGTTAATATGTTAAGTTATCCCCGAGGGGAATAAAGACATAGAAAAGGCTTGGACTTGCTTATTCAAATTAGGACTGAACTTGGCAATGATTAGAGATTCCGTGTTTCGGTGAATAGTCCAGGAAAAGGCAGGAGTAATAACTTTCCAGGAAAAGGAGTGCCTTGAGTTTTTGTGCGAGATGTCGTGCTGGTTCTGATAATCTGGTTGTGTCCTAATGTTCATTAATTCGTTCTTCAAGATTTCTTGATGTTTCACCAACATAATCAGATCCGCAATTGCACGTGCCGTAATAGACTATGTGAGACGGATGTTTATTTTTTATCTTTATTGTTAAACAGGGAATTAATTTTCTTTGTTTTCCAAAGAATTTTTAGTTTACACTGGCCTTTAGTGAAGAAATGAAGACAACGTAAGAACTTGCGGCTTTGTTTTTCCGTACTGAGTTTGACAGTAAGGGAGACTGATGTAGATTTCCGGTCGGTCATCAAACCAGTGAGTGGGAACCAAGGTTTCATCTTCCGGTTCATTAGAACATTCGAAATTGCGGATAGTGTTCTTAATAAATTTATAAGGATAACCAGCGTTGAGGAGAGATTTTTTAATTGATTTAATTTCTTGTGGAAAATAAGATGAGATTCGTTTTGCCCGGTGTAAAGCACTTAGAATAGAATTTATTTTCCAGCTGATCGGGGTATTAGGTTTAAAGTGGACAGGTAATTTGCCTGGTTTCTTGTAGATAGATTTGGTAAACGTTAAGCCTTTTTGTTTGAAAGCAGTGTCTAAAAAATGTTCTGGGTTCTCTTCAATAGTAAAATGAATATTGGGATGATAAGAGTTTAAGGACTGTAGTAAGTGATCAGTGGAATCGCTCTTGCGCTTGGACTGTATATAACTGCGTTGTTTCCTTTTGTTCTTATTGTAACCTGAAGATGACGTAGAAGTCGAAAACGTTTGTTTTTAAATTTTAAATTTTTAAACTTTTACCATTTTAGTAATTATTTTAATCTACTTTAGTTTTCTTAATCAGATCGTTCACTTTAAAGCACTGCTCTCGAAATCTAAGATAATCACGATCAGATTCAGAAAAACGCCAACGGCGCTCCAGGGCCCTGCGTCTTCTCTTTTCAGAGAATTTCATCAGTGTACCAAGAGGCAAAAGGACGTAGTGTGATAGTTATAGTTTTTAGTGGCGCATAAACATCTAACAACGACTCCAATGTACTGTTGTACTGATTAACCAGATCGACAAGGTGAAGCCTTTCTGTGTTCTTCACTAGATTAGAGTTTATAAGATGGTCACAAAACTTGTCATAGTCAATAGCACAGATCTTACGGTATAAAATTTTTTTTCTTTCAAGTGGCAGTTTAGCAAGGCGCAAAGAGCAATGCACAGCCAGATGGTCAGAAATGAAAGAGTCTTTCATATAACATTCACTAATCATATCATCGTCGGTTCTCGTAATAATTAAGTCAAGAGTGTGTCCTTTTCGGTGAGTCGACTTTGAGACATGCTGAGTTAAATCAAACAATTGAAGTACTTGAAAAAAGCGACGGGTATCATGATCATCAGGGTCATCTATGTGAATATTAAAATCCCCAGAGACAAGTAAAGCACCGGGAACCAGCACAAATCCTTCTAGGAAAGAACTAAAATGGTCAATGAACATACTGACAGTAAGACCATTCCTAGGACTGGGTGGGGCACGGTAAATGACAGCTAGCCTCAGATTATGATTACGTGCTGATGTAATAGTAATACCTATAAATTCGAAGCTTCTAAAATTCACCGGCAGATTGTACTTAACCTTAAAGCATTTTTTATAAACAAGTACCACTCCTCCACCTTCAGTATATTTTTTTGCCTTTTGTATAATCTTATATCCCTCAGGACAAATGTCGCGGCAGTAAAATTCATCAGAAGAATCTCCCTAAAGCCATGTTGCAGTAATGGCGAGCAAATCAATATCATGTTCCAAAATATAATCATACACAAAAAGTATTTTCTTGCGCATCGAACGAGCGTTAAAAAGAGCAAATTTCAAAGGTTGTTGTTGACAGTTCAGCTATTGAGGAGCTCTAGGAATGGATTTAAGATTGATCTTGTTTACATACGTGTGTGGTGAAGGCTACACTGAAGCAGAACGAATATTTCTTGCAGTCACAGCTCGGTTTGATATAATTTGGTCATAAAAATGTAAATTCTACACCATAAAAGAGAAATACTTACTGACGTTTCGGACGTTAGTCCTTCGTCGGAGTAAAG
>JAOBRB020301441.1:0-11087 GCA_027575285.2 Zoanthus pulchellus | reverse complement strand
TCTGTTGCCCGTATTTATACACGGACGGATTATCAGACGAACTAAAAAATTCTTGCCCAAGTTCGTCCAGACGGATTGGGCCAATAAAATGCGTACAAAGCACTTTCTTTGGTGTAATTTGTTTATCATATATTAAAGGAGAATAAAAGCGTGTAAATGAGAAATTTTATTGTTTTCTTTGAAAATGCAAGCTTTATTTAAGCCATGTTTGCAATATAGCGAAAACTCAATAATCCAATTAAACTGAAACTTACGAAATCTTCGTCTTTTCCTTTCATTCTCATAAATTCATAAAGTCCATTCATAAATTTAAGAAATCTGAGTGTATTCATCTTGTTTAGCAGTCAAATCTTGGGTTATTTCATATATTTTTTCTCTCTTTTGATATTTCACGAACCCTTCTCAACTGTTATTTCATGAAAAGGTGTTGAAAATGTTTTTATTTACCCCATATAGTTTTGAGTTTTAGTATCTACGCAAAAATGCTTCAATGCAAACACTCTTCTACTCTGTGATTTTAAATTTGCCAATTATATTGTGCCTGAATATTATGTAGGGCAAACCTTCTTTGTAATAAACCCAAAACGAGGTAACTCTGCTGCTTTATTTTAGTGTGGCAGGGAAAGATTGATTGTCTTGTTTTTCTAAATTTTAAACTTAAATATTTTTCTCTCAGCAATTACTTCAAATAAATTAAGATATTCTGTTCATCCCAGAGACACTTATACTGGCCATCTGCAAAAAATATTTTTAGGTCATTTAGTTTTGTTGATTTTGCTCATTTTTTTCTCAAGGAGGGGGTGCTCTTTAGCAGTTTTTTCCACCTGGCTTCGTTACCATGGTAACAAGAAACTCAAACATGTCGTTACTGTTCATGATTAGTAGTCATATGTTGAAACATGCTATAGATTCCTTGAAAAGTTTGTATTTGAAGAAAAAGTTTTTTTTAGGTATTGAAACATAAGATTGAATTAAACATCTCATTATATTTCACTATATAAATGTCACTTTTAAGCATCAAATAACCAAACTCGTACGTTTGTTGTAAATATATTGAGTTTTATGAGTTTTTATTATATGGCTTGAAAATTTCTCTGATTGGTTGTTGACGCATAATGACCGGTCAAGATTTTCTCGTAATGACCGGTCATTATTTTTGCGCAAACGCAAACTAAAAATTATTTCTGAC
Source organism: Zoanthus pulchellus (assembly GCA_027575285.2). Lineage (NCBI taxonomy): Eukaryota > Metazoa > Cnidaria > Anthozoa > Zoantharia > Zoanthidae > Zoanthus > Zoanthus pulchellus. The sequence goes on along the minus strand of JAOBRB020301441.1, from coordinate 9,898 downwards.
AAAGACAGAAATTGTGAAAAAAAATATAATAAAAAAAACCAGCCATATAATAAATAACTTATTAGCTAATTGTACTTGTGATTTTGTTGAAATCGCTCGTGGCTTCGTTTGAACGTTATCTTTTGTGCTCACGCAACCGGAAAATAAAAATTACTTCCGATTGTGACAAAAACTGTAAAAAAACCATATAATAAACAATTTATTAACCTCGTTCGTTCGGTCATTACAGGGAAATCTCAGACCTCGGTCTTGATGTATTAACCACGCTATCGCTCGGTAAATAAGACAAGATAAATAGTGGTTAAAAAGCGTGACTACGATGTGTGACATAATTAGCGTCTTGCAAAGCGACGAAGAAACATCGATCAAATTAAAATTTTTCATAAAATAAGATTGATATATAACTCTAAACTCTGTTTTCTTAAACATATCAAATAATACAGTAAATAGGATTCAAACTTAAGTTTTGATCCAAATTTTTGAGACCTATGACGTCACATTAAAACGAAGATTTTGCGTAATCTGTACTAAAAAATATATGCAATGCTAATGGCGCATACGTTCCACTAGAAGACGAGATAAAACGCCTTTCAAAATCTAAATAATAATTTTTCATTTACCAACTTAAAGCCAAAGGACAAACCCAAAACTAGAAACCCAAACTGTCTGTAAATTCAGTTTAATCTCGAAAAAATCCTAGCGTAAGACACATTTGAGAGATTTTAAGTATTGACGTCATATCCATTTCGAAGAAAGCGGGTAATTCCCCGAAAATATTTCAATATCGGAACAGACAGCTGCATTCCCTTGCAAGCTAAAAACTAATTAATCGTAAATGTTGGTAAAGTGTACACCACTATTATAATTATTGAGTTCACATTGTTTTGTTGGAAGAAATGAGGTTTTGGAAATCAATTGCAAGTCGCTTCAAACTAAGTGATGGTAAGTATAGCAAGCTTGAAATCGGTAGCAAAACAATGCTTGCAAACTTTCATATATCAGCGAAGGTTTCAGAAACAGAATTTATAAAACTGCTTTTGTTTTACTGTATAGTTTGGTTAACTGCCTTTTTTACTTAAACTAACAGCTTTTGATAGTATATCCTTACAACAGCATTATTTTTAAACAACTAAAACAAAAAACAAGGAGCAAAATCTTATACAATGCACCGATTACAACTGCATTACAAAACATAATTACCCTTTATCGAAACATTGGTATACCAATAAGTGAAGTTAATAAAACAATTTAGTAATGAAAATGTAAATTCTACACCGTAAAAAAGAAATACTTACTGACGTTTCGGACGTTAGTCCTTCCCTTTACTCCGACGAAGTATTTCTTTTTAATTTTACGGTCTATAATTTACATTTTCATTACTAAATTGTTTCTTTAGAAACAACGACGCAGCTCAAACTAGTTTATCGCTAGATATTTTTCTATTCTAATGCTAAGAAAAGTTTGTTTGGTATTTTGGTTGTTTCTGTTTCGAAGCAATTTTTATAATACATTATATACATGCATATCGAACTTATTTGAGCAATTCAAAATTTATTTTTTACATTAGAAGCTGACTTAGGTAAGTTTTGAAAATTATTCATATATTTTATTCTTGTTTCTCAACCATTTGACAAGTTGAAGTTATAAATAAATATGTTTTGAATGAATAGATTGGTATACTTGCTCTTTGCTTTCAAATATTAAACTTTGGGTTTTCAGAATCAAAATGTTTTGGTGCAACGAGGAAATTCCCTTGTTCAGCATTCATCTAAATAAAAAGCCTACTTCAAACTTCGAACTTATCATGTGCCGAACTAAATAGAAAGTATTAAGTACATAATGAGTTCAACGTTTGAAACCATTGAGTTCGACACTTTTAGTTCAGTTCGACCCTTATATTAAGTTCGACTGCCTCGGTCGAACTTAACGTAGTTATTCACTTTTAACAATTTAGTAATGAAAATGTAAATTTTACTCCATAAATAAGAGAATACTTACTGAAGTTTCGGATAGTTAATCCTTAGTCGGGAAATAAAATGTTTGACATCCAAAAGTTATGATTACAAACATTAATTCACGATTAAGCCGCACAAAAACAACTTCAGCCAGTTTTTACTCTTTACTAACATGTTTTATTTCCTCTTTACTCCAACGAAGGACTAACGTCCGAAACGTCAGTAAGTATATTCTCTTTTTTACGGTGTAGAATTTACATTTTCATTAATAAATTGTTTCTTTAGAAACACCGACGCAGCTCAAACTAGTTTACCGCTAGTTATTTTTCTATTCACTTTTAAGCCGCATGGGGGCCCCATTTTGACAACGATAGCAGAGGGGCTTCATGAACGGTTTGTTTCGAAAAATACTCAGTTTTAAGCAGCATCAAGTTTTTTCGTAACACGTTTAATAAAAACGAAATAAAATGACCAAATTTCAAAACAATATCGTTTTTACGCAAAAACGCTGAAACTGTGCATTCAAGCGCTAAGCAATAGAAAGTATGCATAACATACATAATAATTTCGGAATTTGATCCTAAATAACAATGCCGATTGAAAGTGTGCATAATATAAATACTAACAATTGATGTTACCTCGCCGTTGGTAATTAAGTTCGACTTATTTAGTTGGACGTTTGAAACCAAGGAGGAAGTATGATCAATTTTTGTCGAACTAAGTTCGACGTCTGAACTAGGCATAGAGTCAATAAATGTTTCTACATACATGTTTTTATGGATTGCCGACGAACAGAATAAAATACAATGAAAACGTTTGAAATGAAGTCTAAAGCAGAACGTTTTTGTCTTCATGATCAAATCGCTGATTTTTAAACTGATGGCATGCCGAAAATCTCTTTTCATTAATTGAGTTCCAGTTCATCTGAAGCTCGTGTGTGAGACCTGAGAAATCCTTTTACCTTGTACAGTTCATAAAAGAAAATGTGTTGCTCTCTTTCCTGACCCACGTACAGCAAGGTAACAACGCAAAACGAAGTGGCATAATCTTTCTCATCACTTTTTACCTCTTCCTTTAAATAACCAGTTTCTGTTGTTATAACAATAAGTTTCATCTCGTGTCAATATGTGATGAATGAGTGATTTCTATAGCGACCTATGGCCCTCATCTAATTCTAAGTCAAGCTTGTTCTAGCCTGTAAATTCAACAAAACTGGTGACAGATAGAAAATCGTATCAACGTTATCTATCTCATCACTTTGTCGCTGCAGAACTGCTTCATGCAGCAGTTTAATCTATTAAAGTCTACATTCTATTTAAAAAATCGATAGTATATCGTAAAATATTATACGAGGAGGCACACGTAGTAATTAAGGAACCGAAGGATGATTCTGGAGGACAGCCTGTCGGGAAGTCCTTTCACATGCTAGTCACTCCATTTAGCTCAACTCTGTTCTGTCTTTCAGTGAAGTATCACCTCGTCGACGAAAGTACCGCATCTGAGAAACCATATGCTTGGAGCTTATCTATCATTAGAGGTAACTATATAGTAGAGAGTCAAATACTTTACTTTTGGTGGACATAACGTCACCCGAAAGTTGCTTTTATTAGACCTCTTTTGAGAGCCATTTTATATTAGAAAAATGAAAACATAAAAACAATGTATGCAATCCTCATGTTCAACATACAACTGTAGCTATATTTATAATATAGCGACGATGTAACGCGCGCTCTTATTGGTTCAAATTTATGATTTATTACACCGATAAAGTCATGGTTTTCGCTTGCTTGTTTTGCCGCTTGTTTTGCTATATCATAAAAGCATTAGAGCACAACTTTCTATGATTTTTGGGCAAAATAGAGCACTTGTGATGTTGGGAGAGACAATCGTAAAATCACTCGTCTGCGGCTCGTAATTTTACAACGTTCTCGTGTCTCTCCCAACATCACGCGTGCTCTATTTCACCCATAAAGTCATAGAAAGTTGTTCTCTAATGCTTAACTATAGCACGAATAATAAATATTTTGTATTTTTTTATCAATATATTCTAATAATTAAGAGAGGATAACTTTGACCATAACGTGCCAAGAGATCAAATTTAACAATGATAAAATCTACTGCTTCTCATTGTGGTGTCCTGGCTGACTTCTGATGCAAAATATACCGAGGCTTTATGTTGTCATGCACTATGAAACCAAAATCTATGAAAATCCTGTCAAACTTTCATGGGTAGCTCATCGGAAAATGGCAGGGTTTTTCATGGCAAAATTTATGGTATTTTCATGGGTATATATTTACGTCATAAAAACACATAAAATGCCATGAAAACCCAGTGGAAATTTTTTGCATTCATGACCCATGAAATTGCTTAAATTTGTAATAAGGGCCATTAAAATAGCATGAAAGTCTTCTTTCATGTTTTTATGAGTTTTTCGTGGTTTATAAATAATCATGACTCATTGACCCCGAAACTTTTCCAATGACCATCAAGATTTTCATCATATTTTCATGACTTTTCCATTTTATTTTAAGTAAGATTTCATGAAAATTTAGAAGTGCAAGTTTTTTATGGGTCATTTCAAAAGAAGCACGCGACAATCACCACGAAAAATTTATGAAATCCCCATGATTTCTGAAAGTTTTTTATGGGTTAGTAAAAAGCACAAAAATGTCATGAAGAATCCATGAAATCTCCACAAATGACGTGAAAAACCCTTACATAATTAAATATTGAATAATTATATGTATATTTTATGCACTTTAAGATTAAGTAATTTGTACGTTTTATGCACTTTAATTTGCTAAAACAATGCTTATTGCTTTTGGAGTACACACAGAGCAATAATAATACGCAGCAGTCTAAATTATTATTTCAATTTATACTAATATATGAAACTTAATAAACTAAATTTTCAGAAACGTTTAAATATATTGCAAATATATTCTGTAGTCACTAACAAAAAAGAATCCATCATTTTCACTTTGAATCTTTACATCAGACAAAACAATGTACTAATTAATGGCTGATTTTCATTTTGTAATTTAGTTTTGGCAACCAATCAAATTTTTGCGTTTTAGCCCACTCTGCCACCAATCTCTCCCACTAGGCTCCATCTCGCTTGATTCATTACATCCTCCCTCTTCGAACCAACATTCCTACTCTCCTTCTCCACCTGCGATCTCCATGTCTTCCTCAGTCGTCCTCGTTTCCTCTTTCCCTTCACTTCAAACTCCAACTTGTACTGACTCTAATAAAATACTTGAGCTACACATGGGATAATGTTAAGAGAATTCACAACAAACAATTTCAGTAGCAATAGCTGGTACAATTTGTAGCTACATTATCATGGTTCCATGAAAGAGCATTCGGACTTGTAACGTAACCATATAATGTACCAATGAAGTCTTTACTGATGTTTAACAAATCTAGTCAGTTTAAATTTAAGGCAGAAGACTATCAATGAACAATAAAAATTAAAATTTTACAATGATTTAAAATCGTATAAATTATCGGCGTTTGCGATTGCTAAGACAATATCTAAAAAAATCAATTTCAACTCCTCTATCAATCAATGTACGTATCCTGCGTTGAAAAAAACGGGACAATTGTCACTCCAATATTTAGAAAAGATGGTGATCGAGTTGTGTAAAGAAAACTGCAGACCCGTAACAGTTTTACCTGCAATTATCAATGTTTATGAAAGGGTTTTGGTCGCACATCTGTATGATTTTTACAACTCTATTTTGTCGAAGTTTATAAGCTCGTATAGAAAGTTCCACAGTTGTGAGACGACGTTATTAAGAATGACAGAAGAGTGGAGGTCAATGCGTGATAGTGGGCAATTCGTGTGAATAGTGTCTATGGACTCTTGTCTAAGGCCTTTGATGTCATACAGCCAAACTCAAAGCCTATGGGTTAAGCAAAGATACCAGTGCCTTATTAAGAGACTATTTGACCAATATGACTAGTCGACAACAGAGAGTGAAGATTGGCGACACCTCGTCGTGAGAGACTGTTAAGCGTGGAGTGCTTCAGAGTAGTGTTTTAGGCTTCATTCCTTTTAATATATTTATAAACGACCTTTAGCATACGCTGAAGACCACCAAATTTATTATGCAAACAAAATCCGGTGGCACTAGAAGAATATTTGTGTAAAAAAGTTCAAAGAGCAAGTCAGTGGTACAATGAAAATTATATGATTGTAAACAAGACTAAACATCTGGTCTTGATCCTTGGTGAAACAAAGTGTACTTTCTCCTTTCCTGTAAAGACTCAATCGACATTTTATTTGGTATGAACATGGACAATAAAATTCAGTTTAATAAACACGTATCTTCAGTTTGAAAAAAGATCAATAATCAGTTAAATGTCATGAAAAGATTTACAAAACTAATTTCTAAAGCCACATTTTTTAAAGTAAAACTGTATAAGGCTTTTATTCAGCCGCACTGTCATTATTGTTCATCGGTGTGGCATTTCTGCGGTGCGCGAAATACCGAGAAAATTAGAAGTTCACATTAAAAGAATTCTTAGGTTTATTCTAAACGATTTCGGATCTACGTACGATATAATTTATTAGATAAAGTCAAGTGTGTTTCTCTATGTAAACAAACGAATACAGAATTTGTTACTTTTACTTTACAAATGGCTATTTTTTATCAACTAGCCAACCTACATGCAGAATATACTCTCCACTATACCTCTTATAATTAACGGGGTCACTACATTCTGACACTCCCCGTACCTAAAACTACAATTCTTGGTATTCATTCTTTTTCTTATCATGTAGCCAAACTATGGAACTCACTAAGTGTAGATAGCACAAAAGTGCAAGTACCTAACTTGAAGCCACGATATAGTGTATTGTAGCCACGTTGGTAGAGCTGACTATGCCACGCTGCTGAGGCCTAAAAAGACCAAAACAGCTGTCCATGGCTGCTAGCAATCAGGCTCACTATGTTTTATAGTAGATTTAGGGGTAAAACCCACCACCAATATTGTGGCTTCAAATTAGAATACTAGTATTTTTGTTCTATCTACTCTTGATGTTTATCTTCATAGCCAATGAATCATAGCTAGCCCCTGGGTCTAGATAGTTAATGATATCAAGAAACTTTAAACCAGGAGTGTTTATAAACATGATAGTGTTGTCTTTAATAAGTATCTGTAGCCTGGAAATCGCTATGGAAAGAAATGTTTGTGTTTTCTTCTGAGAAAAATAAGCTTGTGACAACACGAACAATTCTTTCCATAGTTATTTCCAAGCTACAGATGCTTATTTAACTACACATTTATCAACGTATGGATATATTTGAGCCTAGCAGTTGAGCAGGACTTATACCCGATAATCCATCTATAAGAACCAAGATATGTCACCTGTTCCCTACGTGAGCTCCTGTAGCTCAGTGGGTAGAGCGTCTGATCGGTAATCAGAAGGTCATGGGTTCGATTGCCGTTTGGGACTCAGAAGATTTTTTCTTCTGAGAAAAATTAGCTTGTGACAACACGAAAATTTCTTTCCATAGTTTTGTCTTTCTTACCGTTTTTTATTGATTTGTCGGTAGTTTTACATATTGCTTAAACGAAAAGATTTCTTATAAGATTCAAATCATATCTACCAGAGTTAGATCCTAGAACTGGCACTTGGTCAATCCATTCTTGGATTTTACTTTTTGGATTTTACTGGCTTGATTGCAATCTGCTATATAAATTATGATATTAATTTTTTGGATCAGTATTACAAATATGAATAGTTTCTCTTTCAATAGTTGATCCAATAGACAAAGATTTTGGTATGTGATTATTTTCAAGAGTTAGATCTTTAGTTGGTTTCAAAGCTTTTGTCGCATCTAAACATCATGCGAAATCATTTACAATTGCATGAGGATAAGTATATATATGAATATTTCTTTGGTACTTCAGTATTCCAATGTTGCTAATCATGTTCCCATAGTGTCACAAGATTATAACTAGCTTCTTAGATTTTGTTTTCATGATATTTTGTTTGATTGTAAGCTTTGTCTCAGGTGGTGTATATATTTATAACTATTTGTCTGTCATCTGGATAACATTGAATACATCCGTGCCAATGATAGCCATAAGACTGAAATGCTGTTTTAGTTTTTCTTCCCTTAAGTTAAGTTGTTTGTTTTGAGTTAAACCCATCTTAACCAGCAGAGAGGGGCCAATGGCCCTCCATGTAATTTTTTATTTGCATCTTTTAAATCTTCCAAATTTTCCTCAAACTTTATGGGGAGTTATTTGGCATCCAGTTTGCATTACGTCTTCAGCACGATAAAAGTGGCATTTCTTTTTTGGCAAAAACCGCAGGACAGAAATGTGTCGTCGCACAATTCTATTGTTTTATCAACCATTCTGATTAGTTCACGCAAAGAAGCTGTTTTAATTAGCGTCACTTGCAATCTTTCGCTTTTAAATAATTTCTCGATATTCAAAAAAATCCAATGCCCTAGCAATTTAGTTTCTTTATTATAAATGTTCCAGAACTGTGGATGAAGCGGTCGGCGAATTTGTTTTAAAGGCAAAATATTAAATTATAAATAAAGAAGACAGAACTTTGAAAGTGAAAAATCCACCATGGAGGTGCGATTTCGATCACTGGATTGAAAGAAGAAACAAAAAAAAGAGATAGAAAAACTTAATGAAACGAAGATCGTAAACAAAAAGAAACATGGCCTTTTAAGGTAGGCTTAATTGTTGTTATGTATTTGCTTTTTTACCTTCGTGAACATGTATAATTGCTTTTTTTAACGACGCGTTTGATTGATATGCGGAAAATTACCCTAGCTTCAACTAACGCGCCCGATGTTGTTACATAGAAACTTGCATAACATGAATACTAACTAACCCAACTTAGTCGGGTGAGTCAGGAACCACTTTAATCCGTGCTGAAGACGTAATGGAGTTGGTACGCTTTCGCTCGTTGCCATGGTAACAGCAAATTCAGATGCAACTTTTTGATGTTTTTATCAATGTTGTGCCTTTAATTATAAAACTATGTTTATAAACTGAAATGTCGATCTTCTGACGTATACAGGTCCGTTTTACAGATTGTTTCATAATGCATCATTATCTTTATGGGAGAGCAATGCATCCTGGGAGATCTTGGTAACAACGCTATCATTGCTGTTATTTTTTTCCACATTCCATTACGAGTTTTTTTCATGTTTTACAACATACAAGCATTCGATATACGATACAGTTCGAAATTTAAATATCTCTTTGAAACATTGTGAGCAGTTAAAATTTTGCAGAGGTTTCGCCAAGAAAATGAAAAACTGTGAAGTCATCATTAGGTCATTTGCAACTTCAAGAACATATATTTATTCTCTGAACGTTGTTATTGGTAATATATAATATTAATGTATAATATTACTATATAATATTACTATATTATTATATAATATATAATATCATAATAATATATAATATTCAAGTTGACTTAAGATTTTGCCTAAAGACGTGAAATTTGATTGGTTATAATAAAAAATGACATCATTATGACGTCATAACCAGTTAGGAACTTTGGCTACCAAAATAAAGTAGAGCTTGTCACAGTCAACAATTGTGCCTAGTTTGGTTAGTTTAGGGTGAAGGGGGGAGCAATGGACCCCTTTCCCCCTCACGTTCTGGAATGCCAAAACAGCCCTGGTAAGGATCCTATCCCTCTGGCTCTTAGATCACGTGAGGTATATGAATTAGCCAATTCAATAAATACCATAATACTCTTTTCTTGTCCTTCAAAAATTTTGCATAAGCATTGTTTACAGTTTCTCTTCGGATCAATTTAAAATAAAATCAATTCTTATGCAAAATTTTGGAAGGAGAAGAAAAGAGTATAATGGTAATCAAAAATAGAACACAAATTGCGGATATAAACATTTTCATACGCATTTTTACTTGACGTTTCGTTTGCTATTCT
>JAOBRB020301332.1:0-11087 GCA_027575285.2 Zoanthus pulchellus | reverse complement strand
TTTTTATGCTAAGTTTTAAAATACAAAAGCCAAATTATGCCATAAAACATTGACACATTTAATAATATTCTTTCATATCTCTCAGTAAAAATAACAACAGTCACTAATAAAAAAAAAGTAAAGTTTCTCAATTCTGATATAAGGAATAATCAACAATTATTGTCTAATTTGTTTCAGAAATGAAAAGCACTAAAGGAAAAGCAGAACCAAAGGTAAAGTATTTCATGCGGTAAAGCTGAAGTTATTTGCAAATTTTATATATAACTTTATTTAACTAACATACTCAAAAGTTTGACTTCACAACTAGAATAATTTCTCATATAATAATTTTATATAAAACTTTTTGTAGAAGTTTGTCAAGATCTTTATTGTAGAACAAATCAGTGTTTATTTTACATTCCTGTCAATTTCAGTCAAAAGAGCAAGTTAATGATGACAGTGATGAAGAGGAAGACATTGAAGATGACAAGTCTAGTGAAGAGGATGATGTTGAGCCAGAGGTACACAAAGTGACATATAATTCAAAAACATTTGCACTATCCATAAAATTATGATATTTAATGTACTGTAGTAACCAGACATAATGCAATATACTTACAAGTGTAATACTTACAGATAACAAAAGCTTTAAAACTGCTTGCTAAATTTCTACTGGTAGTAAAAATGTTTTAACAGGACTAGTATATACTGTATAGAGCTATTAGGATTCAGAATGTCAGGTGTAAACAATAGAAAATTTGTAATTGATTTCCGATCTTCTCAAGTTTGACAGGCGTATTCGTGCATTCATTAAATGGTTGTTAAGAATGCTCTTATTAGGTCACCAGTAAAGAACGTTTAATATGTCACATTATAAAATGTTTAAAATGTAGTACAGTGGTTTCTATTAACCGAGAGGTGTGTTTTCATAGGCCAATGCAGTATAGAAATGACGTATTATCTAGTCCTCTTAAGGAGATTTTGTAAAATGATCATGAAATAAACACAAATAACAAAGCGGTTGTAATTCTCTTTCTCAGAGTCCTGAAAATGGAATAAATATTTTATAAAAGAAATAAAACATTAATTTTTTCTGTGCCTCCATAGTGCTATGAAAACCTTAGCACACGTTTGGGGAATTCTCGAGCAGATCAGTGAAGCACTCAACTGCATCTCGTGCTTCACTGATCAGCTCTTGAATTCTCCCAAACGTGCACCTCGGTTTTCATAGTGCTATGAAGGCACAGAAAAAATGTTTTTTTTCTTAATTATAATTATTTTGGTGTTCAAAAAAAAATTTCTTCAGCAAACCAGCACATGTGGTTGATGTCTATTAAAAAATATGTACATTTTCTTTCACACCATATGATTTTAACAGGGCTTTTTCATGGTTGATTTTAATAACACCTATAAAATAATAATTATACTGAAGTTATTCCAGTGTGTAGTTATTGTATTTAATAATTGTTCTTTGCCATTGCCTTCGTCATGATGCATGCCATCCTTTTTCCTTAAATTTCCTACTTGCACAACTGCAGACTCTGCTGTAATCTCCTGCAGGCAAAATATTAATACTTTTGTACATTTTATATTGTTAATTATAATGCATTTATTTCTCTAAACTGTTTATGTTCAAAATTTTGTAGCCGCCAAAAAAGAAAAGGAAGGTTGACAAACCCAAAGCCAAAGCATCACCTGAAAAATCACCTAAGAAGAAGGCAGCAAAGACAAAGGACACAAAAGAATCACCCAAAAAAAAGGCAATAAAGGACAAAAATAAAAATAAGAAATCTTCAAAATCAACCAAAAAAGGAGGGCCTGTGGCTGTCAAAATAACTCCTTTAAAGACAGCTAGTCCTAGAAAGACACCAAAAAAAGGTACATGTACAGTAGACAGCAGTGGAAATGTAAATTCTGAGATTTATGTGCTACAGTAGGACAATAATTTGTAATGTTTTATGAATGATTTCAGTTTTCCCAAATTATGAGGATGTTGCATAATGAGACATTTAATTTTTATGTACTCTTCCTACACTGTATACTTAACCCGGCCTTTCAGTCCCAGTTATATTGTTAAATTCTCCTAACTTGAGCTCATACTTTTCATTAAACAAGTTTGAGAGAATTTTGCTTTTAATCTTCATTAGCTTGCTTTGTTTGATCAATTCTCATTTTCTCATTACTAAATGTTTCATTTTGAATATGTTATGTAAGGAGAAGTTGGGTGCTGATAACCAATTGGGACTTAAAAGGTTAAATTGCATTCTGGCTCGCTTGTGGTCTTACAATTCCTAAAAATAATATTGATATCCCTAAAAGTTAATGTTTGCTTTATGTAGCCCTAGATTTAGCATATAATGTATGTTCTATTTATCCCTTATGGTAGAGCACTCAAGGTTTATTATATTAACTTTGGCGAGCATTGTGGCGTATTATCTGGGCTCTAACGGACATTTTGGCGGGCTCTAATATGTTAGAGCCCGCCGCTAGAACACAACTTTCATTAAATAAATATCCGCGTTTCTGAAGTAGCAAAATGTTCTTGTTTTTGTGCTAAATGCTCTCCAAAGTATATAATAATAGTAATGTAGTTTATGTTCTTGGGCATACTTATGTTTTGGGCCCTTCTCAGCGCTCATTTTAATCTTCGCTGTGCTCGGGCTAAAATGAGCCTGAGTTGGGCCCAAAACATATTTACGCCCGCGAACATCAACTATATTGTTACATTAACATTCTGGTGTTTCTTGTCTCTGCATGGGTTTTATAATATTATGTTAATGCAAAAATGTAATGATTGATATCACATAATATTCTTTCTTGTTGCTTCAGGAAAGTCAAAACCAGATGATATTGAGTCTTCATCTGATGAAGAGCCTCTGGCCAAAAAGTCAAAGAAGCCACCATCTGTAAGTTTTTTTCAACAATTCTTACTCTGTGACATGCATTTTTCATGTAAAATTGAAGGGGCTAGTGCAGAAACAACGTGAGTTACTTTCTATGAAATATTAAATTCTCCCAAAAGTCATGAAGAGATAATAAAAGGTATAATCTAGGGAGAGTTGAGAACTTCATCAAGTCACTTAAGTTGTTTTTTTTGCACTAGATCTTCAATTATATGCATTGATTATTAATGTTAATCTTAATGCTAAAATTAATCTCACCAGGATGTTGAATTAGAGAAAACTGTTCGTGATATTTTAGATGGAGCAGATTTAGAACAGGTTACCATGAAGAGTGTTTGTAAACAGGTTAGTTTTGTTTTCTTTTTGCTATAATTGGTGGCTTTTTTTCTCAATGAAATCTTTTGCTGTATTCAACTTGTGCCATAAGGTTACATTAGAGGAATGGTTTTGGTCACAAAGGATGAGTTTGGTTGACCTTGTGTTTGTTTACACAGGTCTGTGTTTATGCTAGTGCTTACATTGCTACAGCTAATAATATCCAGGATGTAATCATTAGACCATTAGTACTAGTACTCATCATCATCAATCCAATGTTGATCCGGTTTTATCCCCGTAAACGAGGGTGGCCAGATTTACCCCACTCTACCAGCAATCTCTCCCACTCCCACTCTCCATCTCACTCGATTCACTGCATCCTCCCTCTTCAAACCAACTCTTCTCCAGCTGCGATTTCCATGTCTTCCTCAGTCATCCTCGCTTCCTCTTTCCCTTAATTCACTTCAAACTCCAGTGCTTTCTTCAAAACATGCCCTCACTCTGAGAAATAATAAATTCCATTTTTCTAGTGATAGTTTTGTCATTTTTTTGTGCACTTTATTATCTAGAATTTAATTTGTCATCACAGAGTTTGTGGCCTCAGCATGTATAAGGCACAAAAGATTATACTTGGTACAGTATGGACCCCATCAATGAGGTTATACATTACCTTCAAAATATGGCTCTGCAAACATTAGGTTAATTTGGCCTTGGGTTGGTTAGCCTTGCTAAAAGATGTGATTTTCTTTGTTTGTCCAGCCCATAGGTTTTGATTGCATTTGATTTTCAGTTAGGATAACACTTTAAAGCCAGAAAAAGATTTTGCTTGAATTCCCAAATTTTGTTAATAAACATTCAATTCTAAGTGCAATTCTACAGTATAATTGAAAAATATCCCTTATTTTGCAATAATGTAACATGCAAATTGGTTGATTAAATAATTGTTTCTTCATTATAATAAAAATAATACTGTTGCTAATCTATATGTATATATCCATGTTGTTCACTTAATACTTTTATGCTACTGTATTTATCATACTGGGCCCCATAATGAGAAAGATTTGTTTGAAAGCACCCAGGTTCTTGGACGTTTAACTGCCTCTGTGCAATTTTGTTTAATTGTTATCTTACTCCTCTTTTGAGGATTACAGTGTTAAGCAATTTTGATGTCAACATTCAAAGCCTACTGATTTTATATCTTACTGTATAGGTATTTGAAAAGTACCCAACCTTTGATCTTACTCCAAGAAAGGACTTTATCAAGGAAACAGTAAGAAAGGCAAGTCAGACAAGTAATTTTATAAAACTAATAATTATTTGTTTACTTAACCAACCTAAAAGGGCAGAGGGATTGTTTTGGGTGATTTAGGGGGGTGAAAGTTGGGGTTAGAGTTAAAAGTTGGAGTGGTGAGAGTTTGGACAGGTGAGAGTTGGGGCAGTAAGAGTCAGGGGTGGTGAGAGTTGGGGCAGCAAGAGTCAGGGGTGGTGAGAGTTGGGGCAGCAAGAGTCAGGGGTGAGAAGAGTTGGGGCAGTGAGAGTCAGGGCTGGTAACAGTTGGGGCAGTGAGAGTTGGGTATGTTTTCTGCCCCTTTGACTTTCTGTGTAGTCGTAAATTCTATTGAAGTTTCAATCCCAGTTCACTAGAAGTTTAGCGTAGTAGTTTCTGAACTTTGTTAGAACTCAACATTCTAGTCTGTTTCTAATTACCATTCTATGGCTGCTATAATGGAAGTGATACAAAATAAGTGCTTTAATTGTACAACAGAACAGTGACCTTCTTTCATTATAATTTTTGTAACAAAAATGCTCTTTGTTTGTTGCAGGTCATATCATAGCATTGTCACAATGTTTGATTCAAAAGCCGAGCTACACCTTTTAACAACAACCCTTAGAATTCAAGTTTAGAATGAATTTAGTTAAATTTTACTTTTTATAAAAGGCATTCTCCTTATGATAATTATGTTTTACTAATACATTAAGTTAACTGATGTGTATATTTACTCCAGGTGCAATGTTATTACTTTTAAGTGGTGGCATTTCAAATTTTATCTCCATGACTTATTGACTACAGTACTTAAAACCCAACTTATCAATAATTATTTATAATAAATATTTTGATTTCAGCTAGAGTCATGTTTATATCAAAAACTAACTTTATAGAATGATCAGGAATGTGCAGTTTATGACAATCTGTAGCTAGAACATGAAAAAATGTCATTTATTTTTACTAACATAAAATAATTTATAATTTGTTTTGATTTTAGGTCACTGATATTATATTAGTTTTTATGGAGTAGTTGTACATGTGTTTCAGTAGTCAATAGCAAATAACGGTCATGACATCTAAAATAAAACTCATCCAAAATGATTGATTAGTCTTGCAGCTTAATCCTTAGGTCTGGAGTAAACATCATTTGACAAACTAGCATTTTCATTAAATTTTTTTAGCATGTGTGAGAACTGCTATAAATTTACTTTGTTTCATGTTAATTATTTTAATTTTGTTTACAACAATTCTCAGTTAATTGTTAAGCTCTACTCTTGCTCTATATTTTTGTTTAAAAAAAGTATTAAAACTATTAGAAAGAGATAATAGAGTACTTACAGTAAGCTAGATCAAACATGTTGCTCAAACATCATCATACATTGTTGGACACAACTTGTTTGACTCGTTTAAACAGCACGATCAAACATGTTGCATAGTATTGGACGGTGTTGGACGAAGTTTGACTTTGTTTATGCTTGCATGATCAAAAATATGTAATCTTGTTAAAAAAATTCATGGGCCTGATACCAAGATCCTGCAATACACAAATCAATCAAGATGGTATCCCTATGCACCCTAGTGGTGACAAAAACTAATTTTAGGGGCATTAAAACTCTCTCTACTAATAGCATTAATTCATAGAGTCAGCTCAACGAGCTTAGAATACAACAAAACCATTGCCTAAGCTCATTTAAATAATCTGCAATCTTCAAACTTTAGTATAAATATTATTGATGATTTTTTATTTCAAAAACTGTAATGAAGTGTGGGTAATAGTCAGACTCGGAGAGTATCTCTGGTACCTGGGAGATAATACACTCATGCATTTGAACATACTGTAGTTGTTTCCCCTTTTTTCCAGCTCTTAATTAACCTCATAAAGCTAATCTGATTAAATCATCACCCACACACCAGCATAATTATATTATATCATTTATATTTATCATCACTGGTGCTTTTCTAGATGTGACTTTATTTAATAGTTTCTTTTTCAAAGATAGTTCAAGTTCAATTATTGTTTAATAAAAAACAAATCTGTCTGATCAACTTTTAGTTTTTATCCTGTTTGAAGGAAATATAATATATATGTAAAACCTGTTACTAAGAGATTAAAGTTTCTGCTAGGTTAATCAGCTTTGATAAGTAATACTCAAATTGTGCTGTAAATAAAATTTAAAAAGTTCTCCCATTTGTTATTAATTATTGTTTGCCTCCAGATATGCCACTATAATTTAGTTGTGCTTGCATTTGGTAACCTTGTTGCTATACTGACACTTATGAAAAATAATAGTTTTGAAAAAATTTAAAAGGTGTAATTACATAATAGATGGCTATTTTGGATATTTTAAGTTTTCAATAAATTTATTGAACATCTAAACAAAAATGTTATAAACAAAAATTAATGTGAAATATGTTACTGTATAATCTCAGTAAAAATTCCCATGTGTCAGGTCAATGGAAGTTGCTCTGCAGTGGTTCAGGGAAAATGATTTTTAGCCTTTTTTAAAAGAGATTTTAAAAGTAAAAATAATTTAACACTTTTGCTGCAAGCAAAACTGTGATGGATTAGTGTCCTGTCAAGGGGGAGTTAAAACTCTCATCCACTTAACACTACAGAAACTGGAGACAAATATTTCCCCAGTGGGCCACTAGGCTCATAAAAGGATTTAGGTTACAAAAACTAAAAGATCAAATATTGTGGAAGACTTGGAAAGTTGAAAAAAAGTAGTGAAATTATATGTACTGCAGTTGTGACATATTGCTGAGACACAGTTTAGGTATTTCGTGGATACTTGGTTTTTTATTATGATTTCCCAACAAAACACTTGGATAAGAGTAAGCATGGCGAGACCAACAGGATAAATGGTGAAGCCACAATAATCATTACACTGAAGAAAACAAACCCAGCTACAACCTGCGAAAAAAGAAAAAAATTCATTTAATTTATGGTTGAGAGAATAGTTATTTGTGTACTGGACACTATTCATAAAATGAGACTTCAGGTAATGATGTTCATTGTGTAAGTTCAGGAAACTTTACAGTACAGAAAATATTTTAAATCCCAGTTAAACAGACCAGGTGTTCAATGGAGTCAGCAATTACCTCCAGTTCCTGTTCTGTCTAGCAGATCCTGTGACACTTTTACCTACCGCGGTAGTGGTGGGAAAGAAATTTGCCCAAATATTCAAATTAGGGACTTTGTGCCAAAGGCCGAGATTTTGCATACCTACATGTACTACCCACCATGCCCATCCAATTTTTAATTTCAAATTCATTTTTCATACATAATTATTAATCCTAGTTGAGGGGTTTTGTAAAGTGTATCTCCTATTTGGCTATCTTAAATAATATATAGATTTTCTGATGTAATGCCAATCGCCTTGCATTAACTTTGTGACATTGAGACAAAGAATGGTTTATTCATTTTTTAAATGACATTTTTATCTCACTTGTAACTGTCAGAAACATTTTTAGTAGGCAAAACATAATTTTAATGTTTTTAGGTTCAAATGGTTTTCCCATGCACAGTATAGTACAGTACATGCTTAGATATTAATTTTAAAACATTTTCAGTTTTATTTTAAACATTAGATCTCTTTGGTTGCTCTGCTTACTTTTGTCATCTCTACACTTTTTTGGATCTGCTCATTGCATGGCACTTAGCAATTGATGTTACTAGTAGGTCAGCAGAGGGTTTTTTTAAGTCAAGAATCCAAATACCTGTTCTGTACTACTGAATAATGCCAACCATTAAATATGACAAACAGAATAGTACTTAAAATATAGTAAACCTCTAACTCAAATAAAATCTATTATTTGACCAATATTGTTATGTTTACTGCTTTTCACACAGAAAATTTAATTTGGTAAATCATTATTGGTTAATTATACTTTGTATGTCATACTATTTATATGTTATGTTTACAAGTTAGCTTTCTGAGGGAGTCGGGTTGTGGCATATTGGTTGTTGATCATGCCTTCCACTTCTAAACCCAGAATTGGTTCCTGGGCTCGGCATGTGGGCTGAAATTTGTTGATCTCAGTCTGACTCGAGGGTTTTTTTTCTCTGGATACTCCAATTTTCCTTCCTTAGCAAATTCGACTTTCACACACTAAGATCTGAGCCATTGAGCGATTAAAAAACATTCAGTTAGCCTATGGCTAGGAAGAATGGGCAACCACTTCCTTCACACTAGACTAGACGTTAACTAATAATTTATATTATTACAATAAAATTTATTCTAATTCATGAATAGGTTTATTTGTTTATATTGAAATACACTGATATAAAATTATGACCAACCCACAACGTTTTTTTTAATATGGTTTTATTTGCAATTTTTTCCCCAATAAGAGTATTTAAGAAAATTTCTTGATTTGGCTTGTTAAGGTCTTCTCTGTCTGGTATATTACCTGAGTTCTGTGTAGAAACAATGATGCCCGAGAATGACCAAGTCTGTCCCGACAAGGGCCTTTGTCGTAGTGTCGCAGCATTATATCACTCTAGAATAAATAGATTGGTAATATATTGTTAGTAAAAAAAATTTGTTGAACAGTTAAAAAAAACTCAGTTTTTCAGTATCAAGTATTAAACCATAAAAAATGTATCACCATGGCAAAAGGTTTAGTTTGTTTGGGCATCTTTAAATATCAGTACAACCTTGAATAGGCCATTTTCATTGAATGCCACCTTAACTTAGCTACTAATGTCAAAAGAATGTTCAAACAGATCGAATTTAGGAGATAATTATTTTTAGTTTTAAAAATTTTCAAAATGACACCACCAATTTTGAAATCAATTTGTTAAATTAAATTAAGTTGGTGTGGTCATATGATTACTAACAAAAAATGGGTCATTGAGTCAGGAAAGCTTTACAATTTGTAAATTAAGCTTATTTTGGACAAACTATACTTTTCTACCACAGTGGTACAGTAGTAACCCAAGAGCATACTAAAATAATTTGGATTCCATTGAATGGGGTTAGTATGTTACTAATGTTAGAATGACCATCAGTTTGGAAAAAAGAAAATACTTTTATCTAAAGTATTTATATTATACAGTAACACTCGGTTATGTACATTGCAGCAGTATATTGACCAATGCAATTATATTTACAAAGTTCCACTTAATTTTTTTAGTTGTTTCTCAAAGATCATAAAGTTTAGTTTTCAAAGGTCAACAAAGCAATCATATCAAACCAGATTATTATAGGGACAGAATGTTTACAGTAGTTAAATTGCAAATTAAAGAAACAGTTGTTTTTCTTATTTCCTCACATAAAACATCTCTTTCCTCTCATTTTGTATGTGAAAACGAGATCTCAGCTCGCAAGGTAAAGGTCTGCATAACTAAAAACTGTATAGTGCAACATTTGAACAAAATTTAGTGTTATGATTATGATATTGAGGATATTACATAGGTGTGCTGAGATGCGGATTTTATCTTTGAGTGTTGAAAAAATATCTCACGAGTGAGCGTAATGAATGAGTGAGATATTTTCAACACAAGAAGATAAATTCCGTATCTCCAAGCGACCATGTAATATTCAGTTAGCAAATACAAAATGATAATAACAGAGTTTATTGGAAACTTACATCAAGAGATTTGCGGCAATGCCAGCAGAAGATGTGTTTACAGTTACCACACATCATTTGTGCACATCCTTCATCTCTTTGGATTAATACTTGACAAATAGGACATTCTTTTATATCGCCACCAAGAATTTCTACAAACCTTCAGAAAGAAAAAGGATAAACTTAAACTTATCTCATGTTATTTGCTAACTGAAGTGCATTTTTTCAGTTTCTGCATCTTTTACAACTGAAATTATCTTGAAGGTCTTTCCCCTTTCAGTCTCCATGAAAGGTTTACTACAATTTCATGCCGTTCCATCACCCCAGCCTTGAAACTCTAAGAACTCAATACATACACTGTACAGTATCTTAGAATTAACTTTTTCAATGCATTTTGGCACTTTCTTTCTTAAAACTTTCCTTCAAGCTTCAATTTTGTACAAGTAAACATCAAGAGCAAAAAATTTTTATTAATTTTTCTAGGGCAGAATGAACATACGTAATCAAGGCTATTCTAAAAGATATTATTTTAGTACATGGTTTCAGTTTTAGGTCAGTATACAGAGAAATATTAGCAAGAAATTGGTACTGCAAGATTTTCTCAGTCTTGTAAATGGGAAGTTATTAGACCAATTTTCAGGTAATCAGCACGCTGGTTTCAGTTATTACAAAGTTCAATACATTTAAGGCTATAGTTATGTTTAGCTTTTCTGTAATTTTATTAACATATTTTAAGTTAACTTTTGTTTCTGAAGTCTGAACCTATTTCTACTTGTGAATCTCAGAACATGAAAGTTGTTCAAGTTTATTTAGTACCATTTTTAACAAAAAAGATTGATTTTTATATCACTTACTTTACTCCAGACACAGAATCAGAAATGAGTTGCCTGTGTTCTTTGCATGAGATTCCTGGATGAAATCTTTCTTTGCACACAAAGCAAAATGTGTACCCACACTATGTATATAAAAATATTGTTTTCATTGTATTTGAAATGAGAACAGGAATGTTAGAGTTGTTTTATACAGCATGCACAGCAGCCAATACGTTT
>JAOBRB020301243.1:0-11087 GCA_027575285.2 Zoanthus pulchellus | reverse complement strand
AAAAAACCTACAAAAGATTGTACGTAGGTACAACAACCACAACAAGTACTTTACTTCATCTTTTGTGAGTTACACCTAGTACACATAATTTTATGAAAAAAAACCTACAAAAGATTGTACGTAGGTACAACAACCACAACAAGTACTTTACTTCATCTTTTGTGAGTTACACCTAGTACACATATAGTTTTATGAAAAGGGAATTATAACGGGTTTAGGTGCTGATTACTTTGAATAACCTTGAGGCTTGTTGAACCAGGTAACCAGAAACATTTTAGTACTTGAACAGAAAGGGAATGAGGAGTGAGGGAAGAAATGAGAAAGAAAAACAATGTGAAAAAAGTTTATGCAGTATCGACAAAATAAAATCCGTTAATCCTTTTAATAATAACAACCAAGTTCTACTAGGATGTTCATCACTGAGCACTTCCTTCACTATTATTGATTTATATTCTCTGCCAACTTTCTAAATGTTAAACTTTCACATGTCTTTTCCATTACCTTATTTCACTCCAGGGCGCAGTTGTTCGAAAGCTGATTAGCATAACTTGTTTCCAATCTTACAAGGAGGGATTTTAGCTGTAATTTTGGGATTGACAAGTCTTTTCGAAGAAAAATCCAAACAGTATTCATAAATATCTGTTTACCTTTTCTTAAAGAAGAAGATTCTGTTTGAAATTTCGCTTAACCCAGGATTAAACTTAAACAGTCTTTGAATAACTGGGCCCTGGTCTTCTTATAGTCTACCCATTGACCTTATACCTTCCTCTTGCCCTCTAGCTTACTGTTCTTCTAAGTATGCATGCTTTGCAATTCTCATCTCTACATTTCATTTTTATATGACCAAACTTTTGTAATTCTGGTTTTTAATAATAAAGTTTTTATAGAGCACATAAAATTTATGGTATTTATGTCTCATTAAGAACTTTTTAACAAGGAAATTTTATTAAAATCATGTTGTTACCATGAAAATGCATACATCATTATAACTAAAATCTTGTCAACAAGACTAACTCATTAAAACAACCACCTTAAATAAATGTAAATACTGTACCTTGTTAAAATTAGCCAAGGAATATATTTGCCATTGAAGTCATGGTTTGACTATATAGCAAGCGTTGTTTTATGCTATATATAGTGTAAAAGGTTTGCATTAAAGTTAACTTGTCCATACCTTTTCACTAATTACCAACATTTATCTTGCTAAATATATCATACAAAATTAATATTGTTTAGTACTTTTCCAATATTATTAACTTACGTAAGATCCATTTTGTGATTTTTTGAAAAGAGACATTTGAATGTTCCACTTTCATGGTTCTGAAACTGTATCAAAACAACAAATTTTAAGAAAATATGTTGCGTAAAGTGGACAAATTATTTACGTCATAAAACCTAACAAAAAACTTAATTTATTTTCTAGTACTTGTTGTTTTTATTTACAAAAAAACATTAAAATTATATGCGAAGAAATGAAATCTGTTTTTTAAACTTAAATTTCTTACTTCAAGAACATCCTAAACTGGTTTACAGTTTACAAGACAATAAAGTAAAAGCAGGTTTCAGAAAAAAACCGTTCCTACATTGAGCAAATAGCCACCCTTCGAATAATTATCAAAAAGTCCATAACAAACAAAAAAATACCTAGCTGTCTATGTCAGCTTCGTAGATTTTGAAGAAACTTTTAACACCCTTGATCGATAAAAACACTATGGAGCCTTAGTACAGTCTGATGCATTACAGTATTCCAGGACAATTCATCAGGATTATCAAGACCTCTTATATACTGTGATAACTTGTAAAATAGTTCATGCTGAGAAAGTGTCAGATAGATTTGCAGTAAAGACTGGTGTAAGGCAAGGCTGCTTGATGTTACCATTCTTATTCCTGTTGGCAATCGATTGAACAATGAAAGAGACAACAGATAACCAACAAACCAGCATGCAGTGAAGCCTACAGAATCAACTTGACAATCTTGACTTCACAGATAACATCACACTCCTTTCTTGCAATAAACAACCAACAAATGCAAGACAAAACCACAAGGATGATGGGAACTTCTGCCAAAGTGGGGCTAAATTAAGCCAAATGTTGATAAAACTAAGATCATGAAGATTAACTGCGCATTAAGCACTGCAAGCCTATTAAAATCAATGATATGAATCTATAGGAAACTCATCATAATTGTATACCTAGGAAGCACTTAAAGTGAATGAAGGAACTGCGAAAAACAATAAAAATGATGATCATTGGAAACAAACAAATCAGGAAGGTCTAATTCTATAATTTTATACTATATAAGTGGTTAAATATATTATCTGAACGGGTGACAGGGAAGGGGGTGGCTTTCCTATGAAACTTCTATATAATAACTTGCAGAACTTTTGCTTCTTTGAAAGTCTGTTTCGATAATAAATACAACTGAAATAAAGTTGGCCGTCCACTTATGTTTTTTATCTCTAAACGTATCTTAAACCACAATTACATGGGTACACTAATCAAACTAAAAGGGTGCCAGTACTCAGGTCCCAGCTGTACAAATGAAAGCCCTGTCAAGGAATATGAATAGTGCAATGATATTTGTTACTAATGAATGATTTTAAATAGTTACAGTAAATTATAGCTGTAATAAAAGTCTTGGCTATTAATTTTATATTTCCCCATGAAGATAAATGCACATTAAGTATTTTCTTACCTCCTGGTGTTGTTTGACATTAAACTCATCAAGGATGTCATCCAATTCCACTACCTTCATGGCTGCCACAAACCTTTCATCCTAAAAATATACAGTATTACAGCAGTTTCATAAACTAAATCTTACAATGGATCTTCTGCTGTAAGCAACACAGATTTAAACAAGACAACAATACTTCTAGTACTGTAGGTAACTCGATACTGAAGATCTTAGTTACCTTTGTTAATGGCAATATCTTCACTAACAATGTGAAAATCCTCACTAACTCACTTCAGTGAGGTTCGCTTGAAAATTAATGTGTCATGAATTTGTTAGAATCGGAACCAGATTAAGATGTGCATTAGCACATACTTAGCATCAAACGTATTAGGTCAAAATCTAAAATGACCGTTGGAAATCCAGAACGAATGATGTAATGTTTGGCAAACTATTTGATTAGGTCGCCTGTGGTACACATCTACTGGTGTCACAAACTCCAAAACGGCTGAGTGGGAATGTCGCATCAACTTTTTGACTTTCAAGATAAATTTTTGATGTAAACAAAAGTTCATACCAGCTCAATTTCAGATTTTTAACAACATACACAAAAAACATTTATTTTAAGATCAAAAGATTTTACGTGTCATAGGCACTTTAAAAGATTCACTGATCTTGATATTACTGCTAGCTTAATTAGCATATTCTATATGGGATCATAAAATCTGAAGAAATTAGAATCAAACACTGCAACTTTTACTGTAAAACACAAAAACTGTAGTTTCCTTTTTTCAGAAACGCTATCAAACAAAGACAAAAGCCTGGGAAACCAATTTTTAAGTACAGTGTATGTATAAAAAACGAAGGCTAGTGAAAAACAGTTAAGTGCAATACAATCTAGCCGACAAAGAAATCGATAAAAAAAAATGCAAAGAAGCGAATGAGGAATAGCTGAGGAAAAATGCCAATAAGTTGAAAGACTCAATCTCAACCCGAATTTCAAGGAAATATTCAAGAAGATATGTGAAATTGCTAGCAAGAGATCGACATCAACCTCAAAATGTATCAAAGACAAGAGTGGAAAGATACTCCTGGAAGAACAACAAATTGCTGCAAGACGGGAAGAATATATCCAGGACCTGTTCGAGGACGAACAACCATTACAAGAAATCATCCTAGAAACAGCAGAAACATGGCCACTCATAAAACATGTGAAACTGGGCAAGTCACCTGGCCCAGACGAGATATCAACTGAGATGCTCCTAGCTCTAGAAGGCGTCGGAATAGATCGATCAGCTGTTCGTTTTCATAACCATAACTTTTATGAAACAGGAACGTTTCCAGCCAATATGCTTAAGTCTGTTTTTAAGTCTGAAAGGTTCAAGCAAGTATTTATCAACAGATGTCTTTTTAATTCAATATAGTAACATATTCACAAAACATATTTTATGTCACCTATTTTATTGTAAACTCACACGTTTGTTTGTGGGTATGTTTTATATGATAAATAAAGACCTTATTATTATTTTTATTATTATTATTATTTGTTTACCTGCCAAAAATCCCAGGAACCCTGGATTGTATAAGTCATAGAACGATTAGTTTAATGAGTCATATCCTGAAAGTCCTTCTCAAGATCATTCTTCAGCACATCCAGCACAAGCTTCTTCCTGAGATTTTAAAAGTGTAGTATGGCTTCATGAAGGGCAGAGGCACCAGAAGTGCGATATTTAACGTCCGTATGCAAAGCGAGCGAAGCATCGAACACCAACAGGACATGTACTGTATCTGTACCTCGTCTTTATTGACTATAAAAAGGCTTTTGATAAGATCAGACATGGAGAACTGTTCAATTTACTACAAGCAATCCAAGTCGACAACAAAGATCTCCATATTCTCCACAGCGTTTATGTTCATCAGAGGGCAGCTGTGCATCTCCCCAAAGGACTAACAAACTGGGGACCTCGAGATTAAACAAAGAGTCCGTCAAGGATGTATTGCATCCCCAGACTTGTTCAATCTGTATGGGGAGTCAATTTTGCGACCACTTGACAAAGTCCCTGTTAGAGTCTCCATAAATGGAGTCAATATTAACAATATCAGATTCAAGCGGATGACACCGTTTTGATAGCAACAACTGAAGAAGGCCTCCAGCAGTTTTTGGATGAAATTAACAGCAATGGCGAATAAAAAGGCCTCAGTATCAACCACAAGAAGACCAAGTGCATGGTCATCATGAATTCCAAAACAACCCCGACCTGCACATTTAAGTTAGGAGACACCAAGATTGAACAAGTTGACTTGTAACTTTAACTATCTTGGCTCTGTTGTTACTTCCAAGAGTCGATGCAAAAGGGAGATAGGTAGACGGATCAGCTTAGCTAGGGAGGCCTTCAAGAAAATGAAGCCTGTCCTTTGTGATAGAAAGCTTTCATTGCCTATCAAGAAACGTGTCCTTGAAACATTCATCTGGCCAGTGATTCTCTATGACTTGGAATCGTGGACTCTAAACGCTGAAACCCATAAGAACATTGAAACCACAGAAATGTGGTTTTACAGGCATATGCTCAAGATTTCTTGGGATGAAAGGGTTACCAATGACAAAGTCATTGTCGAGTCGAGTCCAGAAAGAGAGACAGCTCCTTCAAAGGATACAGTACATACAGTAGAACATGGCCAGAACAAGTTCCTGAGGCATATCATCCACAAGGAAGCCATAGAAGATCTCTACCTCAACGGGGAATTCCCTGGGAAGGAAGCTAGAGGAGGACAAAAACTTCATTTTCTGAAAAAATACAAAGCCAATATCAGAACAATCACTGACAGAGCTCACCAAAAGAAAGACCCAGGCATGCTTCATTCAAGTTAAAATACTATGTTGTTCGTTGAGGCCCATATTGGGCATGGCACATCAGAGAGAGAAAGATGTATAAAAATATACTGTATTATAATGAAGCACATGCAAACTGCAAAAAAAAAAAATGGAGTGTAATTCTAATAATAATAAAGTTAATATATCAGACAACACGTCATTTAAGACTGTAAAAAAACATCAACCCATTCTATCTTCTGTCTTTTGAAATTGCATTTAAAGAAAATAACAAATAATTAAAGAAAAACAATCAGCATGCAAGTGTTGCTATTCTGTACCTCAGAGCAGTCTTGTCCACTCCAACATATAGCATCTATATGTCCTCCATTTAGCTGTAAAAAAGGGAAACAAAATAAAAATTACATTAACATTGTTCGGTTACTTTGTACACTTTGTAGGTGACCCCACCTGAACAATCATAAAACTGTTCTTTTTAAGGATCTAAAAATGGAGCAAAAACAAATTGTAAAATTACATGCAATAGATTCTTTGCAATTGGGGTCATGTGACCACAGCTACCATAAATCTATTGTATACAAAAAAAGCCAGAAATGGAAAAATCAGGTTGACATATTTGTAAAAGGGCAAAGTATCAGTTAGTGAATTGGAATATAAAAAACATGGCAAATGATTAACAGAGAATAGGAATTTTTTTAATGATCTGAAAGTTCTAATGGAGAGCAGCAGCACCCTTTCTTACATACTGTACATTCTGTGTAAAAATATTTTATGTTTGCAGGATTCTTTATGTTTAGAACTTGTGTACTATGTTTTTAAAGTTAAATGCTAAAATGTAAACTATTTCTAAACATCATATTGTCATAACCAATTTATTAGTTTGAAATGGGTGTGGTCATCACATCACCCTCACATAACTGCAAAGGTCCCATTTACAGTAGTTGTTGATCTTGCTGATGATCATCAATTATTTCAATATTGATTTTCTGCTACACTCTTATCTTTGTATTTCTTTTCAGATATCTGCAGTGTATATAATTGTTATAGGGCCTTTTCTGACCCCTCATTGTCTCTCTTACACCTATGGAAGACAGTCAGTATTATTATGCCAGAAGAAAGGGCACTATGCAAAGGCCTGTCAACATAAAAATATCTCAAAGGAAAACGTTTCTGCTGCTGCATGCTCTCTTATACTAGCCACTGTCCAAAATCCTGAGTTCCTTGCAAAATCAACAGCATGCAACTATCAACATTACCATATTGCAAGTGAAAGCCTGTTAGATTGCAACAGTACTGAGAGTTTCATACAACCATCTCTTGTTGAAAAAGCAGGTCTGGCAGTACAACCTGCCACTGGAGCTGTCTCTGACTTCCACAGCCCTATCAGCCAGTGTTACAAACACTTGCATAATTAACCTTGAATACCATGGACAGAAGTACACCAACCTTCACCTGTCAGTTCTCCCTGGACTTTGCACTGATCTTATCCTGGGCTTTAAGCTTAGATAACCAGTCAGAGCACGAAAGTGTCACCTTTCAACACAAAGGCAACAAGCCACCATATTATCTTTCTGTGGTTTTAGTTAACCCTCGATATGGAAGCTGTTGAGCCCTTTGCTAATCTAACTAAGAATTGTCACCGAATTCCAAGTAAATCACGTTGTTACAGTAAGGACGATCTTAAGTGCCTTCCCACTTCCAAGGATAAATGATCTACAGTTGTAGTACATGACATTGCTCAATACCGGGTCTTTAGCAAAACTGATCCATGTACAAGCGTATCATCAGGGAAGCACTTCACTCTGAAAACAGACCAAAAGTATGTATCCTATATGTTTGATCAACACAACTGAAGAAAAATAAAGAATGATAAGATCATGCATTGGAGGCTTGAACTGGCATGTTATAGCTTTGATATCATCTACTGGCCTGGGAAGTGCTGCCACTATTTAAGCTTCACAAATCACTCTCCCACCCTAGAGTTTAACAAGCTGAACCACTTTGTACGCAAAAAGAACTCACCCTACTCCCAGGTAAGATCAAATGTGTTACGAAAAAGTGCCCAATTTGTACCAAATTTAAACCTCAGTACCACAAACCTGAAAGGATCCCACTGATGAAGGCCACTTGACTTAAAGTTCAAACAAAACTAGACAGACAAATCCCAGAAGGAAAGGACATTACTTCTGAAGACCAAGCACAGGATGTCCACTACCAACTAGTTACTGTCAGGAAGTTCCAAAGAAGAACCAGCAATAGCTGAACTTCCCACTAACTTTGTTACTGTGAACAGTTGCGACATTCTAAGCAAGTCAGAAATCCAGTGGATAGACTTGATCTTTAATGGAAGGGGTAAACATCATAGTAAATGACTGCCCTTACATATAAATA
Source organism: Zoanthus pulchellus (assembly GCA_027575285.2). Taxonomy (NCBI): domain Eukaryota; kingdom Metazoa; phylum Cnidaria; class Anthozoa; order Zoantharia; family Zoanthidae; genus Zoanthus; species Zoanthus pulchellus. Next base: position 3,195 of record JAOBRB020301243.1, on the reverse strand, counting down.
TTTACATGGATTTTTATTGTTACTGTTATTTGTTATTTGCAGTTGGTAAGATCTCTGCTTTGCAGCCACAAGGTCCCCAGTTCAATTCTGGCAGTTTGCAGTGGTTTGAATATTTGTGGCCTTCTTTTCTGCCTAAGCCAACTCAGCTTTCCATTCTTCCACGGTAGGTAAATGAGCATCAGCTTCTGCTGGGAGCTAACCTGCGATGCATTTGTGTCCCGTGCAGCGGGAGTCAAGGACTCTCATCTGCGTAACTCTACAGAAACCGGAGATAAGCACCGGCCCCATGGGCCACTAGGCTCATAAAAGGATTTAGCTATAGTTACTGTATTTGTTATCACTATTATATGAGTTACCTGTGGCTTATGAGCCTTTGCATAGTCAGCAGTTTTACACTCGTAATGTTAGAGATTTATGCTGATTAAGTTGTAGTATAATAACAGTTAAAACAACAAGATTAAGTATAGTTAAGGGCAGGCACTTACTATGACAAATCCGGCATTATTTAGTGCTGCAACTAATAATTGAGAAATATCGAATAAAATAAATTAAATTAATCAAGCCTTAGCTTCCTTTGAAGAAGGTAAATAATCCCCCTTCCTCCACATGTGTAGTGTATCCAGAGAAAACTCACATATTTTTACTGAACAGTACAAACTCAAATATTAAGTTATACTGTATAGTCTGTTCAAATACTGCAGATACTATATATATGTATACAGTAGTATAGATTAAGGTGCATTTTGACCCTAGCTATATATATAGACATGCTATTCCAGCCTTCATGTAAATCTGTTAATATGTCTCCAGTGAGTTGTCATGTCCCTTTTTCTCACCCATTTCTATCAACATATTGCAACTTCATAAAGTTACCTGTTTTATTACTCTTTTCTAGATATCTTTTATTGTTACTGACAGCATTATTTTCAAGAATTAATCAATGCATGAATCGAATACAGTTCTGGAAACCTCACAACTGACATTGCTAATTAATCAATTCCACACTGTGCAACTAATAACTTACAATAACTTGTTACAAGGAAACAGTTGCAGCTGTATTTCTAAATTCTCCCAACTTGTTTCCAAATTTTTCACTGAACAAGTATGAGAGAATTTTACTTTTAATCTTCTGTATAGTTTGCATTGTTTCATTAATCGTCAAATTCTCATTGTTTAATATTTTCTTTAGTATGTGTTACATGTATGTATGTAAGGAGAAGTTGGGTGCTGATAACTGATCGGGTCTGAAAGATTTAAGAAACAAAAGGAGAAATAGAGTCATACTAGAGGAGGCAGTGTCGCACAGTGGTCAGAGTTGGAACTGAACACCATGCTTTGTAAATAACCAACTGGTTTGCCTCCTACCAGCTGGGATTCTTAATGTGAAGAGGGAGGTTTTTTAATTGACATTGAAAAGCCCCTTTGGGGAGTTGTCATTAGGTGCGTATTTTTTTTTCATTTATTTAAAAAAACACCAGTATTATACAATAAATGCTGTGTAATTGAACTTACATAATTGTAAATGACATAGGCATCTCCCTCATAGAATTTTCCATAATCTTTCGGTTCAATTGGTACCAACTCCAATTTCTATCAGGATAAAAAAACATTATCATATTTCTCAAGAAGTTTAATTAACTTGCAGTTAAACTTGGTGGCAATACTATCTATATAGACTACATAATATAAAAGTTACAACAAATTTCTGGGACAGGGTATCATAAATTATTTACCAGAGGTAATATATGCAGTGGAACAAATCTACTTTTGGGGTAGAAACTGGGGTACAGTTTCTGGTACTGAGGGATTTAACATCTATTCGTGCATAGAAGAACCAGCCAGCATAGAACCACAGATAAGATTAAGTCCTATAATAAACACTCTAATGGAAATGGTACAGTTAGGCAGCTTTTGGTGCATTTTTTATAAGTGGGTAGCTATAGACTACCTATCAATTTCATACATTCATACAGTAGGATTGGAATAATAGGGTTAAGGTTTTGTGCTTAGGGTAGCACATATCCCCACCAAAAATCTAGTGGAGTACCCCATGCAATGGGGGTTGCCCATATTTGTTAAAAAATATGTCATTGTAAAGTAGCACTGGACTAGTAGATTAACTCATTACACAGAAATTAGTACTATTATGTGTGTCCAGCAGTTTTGTCAGTAAAAATAATTAATGAAAAACACTGAAATGACTTGGTTTCATTGAATGCAAACTCTACTTTACTGCTGCCTGGTGAGCCTAGTTGGTAAGACGCCAGTCTGTTGTACAGGAGGTGTCAGGTTCGATTCCCCCGCCGGACCAACACTCAGGGTCTTAAAATAATTGAGGAGAAAGTGCTGCCTTTGCTCTAACATCTGCAAATGGTTAGACTTTTGCGTCTTCTCGGATAAGGATGTTAAACTGTAGGTCCATGTAGTGTAGTGAACTTTAGGGCCTGGACCCTAGCTTAGTGTCATCATACCCCCAGCAAGGAGAGCATGGTAGAAATAGTTTTTAGGTGTTTTGGCGAGTTAGATTTTCTGTACAATCAACAATATTATATCTGGCGACGAGGATCAAAAGTTAACGAAAAAAAAAAAAATAGTCACAAGAAATGGCTTCAAGTCTTCAATTGCCCGCTATCCCGCAGTTCGATGCGACTTCAGAACCAGCGACTATCGCCATGAGATGGAAAGAATGGAGAGAACAGTTTGATTTTTACATAGCAGCGGCGGCTATCGAAAACACAGCACAGAAGAGAGCTTTACTCCTACACCTAGGGGGACCAACTGTCCAAAAGGTATTTAAAGGGCTCACTGACACGGGGGATGATTTTGACACGGCAGCTGAAAAACTTGGCGAATATTTTGCACCAAAGAAAAACATACGATACGAGCGCTATCAATTCAAACAAACAAAACAACAACAAGGAGAATCGCTGGATCAGTATGCGTCACGGTTACGATCTATTGCAGAAAACTGTGAGTTTGATAATGTTGACGATGCTCTGGCAGACCAGATTCTGGCATGTTGCCTCTCTACGCGTTTGAAAGAGAAAATTTTGAGACAGGAAAAGGCGACATTAAAGGACATTTTGGATTATGGAAGGGCTATCGAATCTTCAAAACAACAAGTAGTTGAACTCACTGAAAAGACAAGAAAATTGGAAGTCAATTCAATGGGACGTGGCTATGGACGGAAACCGC
>JAOBRB020301242.1:0-20745 GCA_027575285.2 Zoanthus pulchellus | reverse complement strand
GTTTTATTAATTAAATTTGGTTTACTCTAGCTTGTAAACATGGATTTTAACTTTCTTTTCTATTTTCTCTGTTCTTTCTGTTCTCAGTATTGATTTGTTATCTTTGTTTTTTTTTACTGTAGGCTGTATAGCTAGATAAATATTATGGTTTGGTTTCCAATGTCTTTGTTGAACTACAGTGAGGCGACCAATACATACAGAACCGAACAGATTTCCAGAGCCCAGTTGTTCAAAAGCCGGTTAGCACTAACCCAGGGTTAAAATGTTTAACCCACGATCTTGTTACCATCTTTGAAGGAGAGATTTTATTTGTAGTTTTGGGATTAACAAGACTTTTCTTAAAGAAATCCAAAGAGTATTCATAAATATTCGTTGGCCTTTTCTTAAAGAAGAAATTTCTCTTTGAATTTTTGCTTATACCAGGGTTAAACTTAACCAGCCTTTGAACAACCGGGCCCAGATCAGTTAAAATAGCTGTTACACTCTTTATGCATAAAAATTTATGAGCTTAAAGACCTTTGACAACTCGATTTATTTGTTATAAGCAAAACTAAATTTTAAGAGAAAACTAACTAGGGGTAAACTAGTTTGAGCTAAGTCGGTGTTTCTAAAGAAACAATTTCAGTATTTAATTTTTAAATTATACACCGTATAAAAGAAAGAATACTTACTGACGTTTCGGACGTTAGTCCTTCGTCGGAGTAAAAAGCTTTTTAGCACGTCGTAAGAATACATGGCAAATCATTTCAAACGTATATAAATTTATCTAAATTGTCTTATTAGTGCTCTATCAGTTAGAAGAAAGTTAATTATAATACCTTAGAATGATAATTTTATGTCAATTGTCTTAATTTTTGATTAAGTGTTGTGAACTTAAAATTAAAAAATACCTTCACATATGGCAACAACTAAGGTATATTAACAAAACATTCCTTTAACATTAAACCCTTTCACTAAGTTTACTCATATAAAGTTAACATAACGCCATTAACAGTAAAAACGCACAAAACATTTCTAAAGTTTTTATCTATGTACTTTGAAAATTATTGTTGAATTATTATTAGTTAGATCATTTGGAAATTCAGTATTCTATTTTTGTATCGGGTTTTTAGCTAAGGTGTTATTCATTTCAACTTTTGGACCACTAAGTTCATTGCCCATGATATAAAGTGTTATTTGTTTCAACTTTTAAAGCACTTGTTTAAACCCTAGAAACTTTGTTTTGTTTGTCTCCGTAAAGATTAAATTAGATCTAGTGCTTATTTTTTCTATAACCCACAAGGTTTAATGGAGACTGACAACTCTTGTATAGTTTTGTCGGAAGAAAACTGAAAATGTTTTTATATAGATTCAATTTTTCTTTTTCTTAATTCCGTGCGATAGACTTAGGAATCTTGAGAGATTCACCGGTGTAAAATGTGTCAATCATCATCATTATCATCAGCAATAAAACTACTTTTATTTGAGTTTGAAACACCCACAAATTATATGTGCAAATTATATTAATTCTTGTTCTTTACCCTAATCCTATTACAAGAAATACAATTTCCTCCTATTAACTTTTGTTTTTCTTTTTTCTATTCATGTCTATGTTGTGTTCCGTGATAACGTTTCGCCAACTTTAAATGCAAATTCAGCACTCGGTAATACAGAAACGAAAGACATAATCTTGTTGTTTTGTCGTTAACTTTCTGCTGTTAAATTCTTTATTTTGAACATTATTTTAAGTTGGCAGTCAGCATGTCAATCAGCTTTAGATTTAAAATGCATTTTCTTTGATAGTTTTTATAGCATTTTATGCTTAAGTATTTTCAATATAAGAGTTAGAAGGCGGTGAATTTGGCCGGTTGCTCCAGTTAACTTTGCCACCTCAGGCTTTACTTCAGAAACAGAAGAATTCTCAATTGTTATCATAAAATGATAATGGAGATCGAGGCAATGCTTCTTCCATCTGTTACTTTTTTAAACTTCACCTGCCTGCTTGAAATGTATGAAAAACTTGCCTGGTTGTCATTCAAAAGGACTTTTTTTTTCAATGGTAATTCAGACGTGCCCCCTAATTCCCGTCGATATTAGCTTTCAGTTAACACATCTTTTGTTACTTCTTAACATTTGCCGCCTACATAGATTGTTATTGAAACCTCTATATATGCCATTTATATAAAACATGGCATCTTTGAGTACCAAATGACTGATTGAAAGTCCAAAGTTCCATTTGTTTGTATAAGTCTGTGCCTGTTTAAAGGAATCTCTTGACTTTTGTGCCTTGATATATGGTTTGGCACTTAAAAACTTCTCACCTAGCATTCAAATGTCTCTACAACTCACGCTGCAGTGGCAATGTCCATCAATCTTAACACTGATAAATTATAATAACATGGTTTTGAAATATCGGCTCTTTCCATAAGAAGATAAACCAGTATTGTTTTAACACTATAATTTTATTGCATCTTCACTGCTAAGTGTACGCATTGCAATCCGATTAGTACAGTTAAATTTCAAACACTATATAGACTGCAGTCTGACATACTTTATAATGTTGGCAATCCGGCGCCTTTTCGAAATAAAACGGAAAGTTTTAAGTTGAGTAGTCTGAATGCTCGAGGCAATGAACTACATGTGGAATTTGTGTCCATGTACCTATGTACTGTTTAGTCAATTCCGGATTTCCGTTTTCAGGCAAAAACCTACGTTGCGTGTCTTCTTACAATTTTCAAATGAGGTACAAAGATTGTTGGGTCTCAATAGCTCCTCAAGTTAACTAATTTCAACCCGACTGGTTATTTTTCCACGGGTAGAATGTTGCTAATGCTACATAAAATTTACATTTCAATTTTAAGGAAATAGGTTTTGTTTCATTTTAAAAAGGTAAATTATGTAACGCCAGTACAACAGATATGAGATTAAAGGAACTGTCAATCACTATGTTTATTAAAAAATTATTTATGTAATTCAACTTTTTTCAAGGCAGATATCCTTTCGCAACAAAACTTGATGTTATGGTTGAAACACATTTTTTTCCAGTAGTGTTGTTAGAAAAAATATTTCATTGAAATTTTCTTTGCGGAAAAAAACTTGAAATCGCCTTTAGGCACAATATTATAAAACAATGTGAGTTGTCATTATCAATAATGTTAAATGTTAGGGATAGCTCACTAAATAATATAATTTTCTTTTGTAAAACAATTCTATGCTGACAGATTAAATCTATATTGTACGTTATGAAGTGGATCTTGCTAAACAGGTTGTGTTTTGTTTGCGGGGGTAACTCTTTGAGACCCCCAAAACAGTCTTTCATTTAATTGTTTGCCGAGAAGATAAACTTCTTTGTTGGCGTTTGGCTTTAAGTTGAACTCTGCTCTATATCGGGTTTACCGAACAACCAAGAATTTACACATGAAGCCAAGAGTTTGATTATAAATAAATTGATAATTTTGCATCAGTTCTTCTTTTCAGTATACACTGGCCAATATTATTTGTTAAACAACAATACGTTTTGTAATTCTATCTCAAGTAAATCATATTTATGGTATGGCGCGTGCCGACACTTTGTGAAGGAAATTGTGTTCCAAATATACCTGAATTGATCAAACATTTTGTGCAGAATTTTCAATTGCTATTAAAATTTGGACTATTTTGTATTTACCGCAAAAGCTTTATATGATTCAAATTTTCTATATTACGATGACGTTATCAGTTAGAGTAAATAAGAGAATGATTTTCGATGTAGTCAAATAGATCATGGTTACTTAGTTATATTTTAGTTTAGATGTATGGCAGGCGAGTGCTGTACGAGAGACGTCTACGAAACATCCAAAACAGAGGACATGTCTGGGCATAGTCCAAATAAGTCATTCAAGTGTTTCGTGATGTTTTGCTGATCAGCACATTCCTTTGTTTCTTGAATAAATACTTCTCACACTTCAGTAGATTTAGCTTTTCAAAACTTGCTTGCTTTTATCGCAACTTAATATCTGTGTTCATTTTGAACCGTGGATGAAATCGTATTTTGAATGATAGGGTTGCTCTAAACGTGGGCTTGTCGTTTAAAGTTAATTCAATGAATTCTATTGGTTGGAATGGAAGAACAATTATTTGACGTTTGGATTTAAGCCAAGTTATTTATCGCTCGCTCCCGGCCGTGTGTTCGTAAAAACAAAGGAAGTATTCGGTCAGCAGATGAAAACCAATTCAGTCCAAATGTGACATGATTTCCGAATGGGACAAGGAAATGAAGTTTGCAGCTAAATCTTGATTGAGAAATACGGCCATAATGAGTTGTACGGCATCCAAGAAGTTATTGCTAGGCCTGATGAGCAGTTTTCTTGTGAGTATTAACTGCGTCATGAAAATTTTCTGTTCACAATGTTTGTCTATTCTCTCTGTAAGTACTAGTACTAACACTTCTAGTTCGCGTGCTGCTGATTCTTTTAGCTGTGTTCATTGTTTTCGTTTAAATAGAAGAGTTAGTTTGTCGCATAGTGTCAGCTACTAGAACGCAGCGTCAAGTTTAAGAGTTTATTCGTGACTGAAAGAAATTAGAGGAATATATGAATTGTAAACACCTCGCAAGAAACTGTGTATTAATTAAAGGCACCTGGAAGAAGGGGATGCTATTTTATTACTTAAGAAACGATTAATCATTTTTTTGCTCCAATTACGATGTTCACCTTAAGCTTTGGAACTAGTTTACTTGTTTAATTGGGCCCCAGAACAATTTTACTTTCATTTTTATTCTTTTTGTGCCCGTTGGGAGCCGACCATGAAGTCGCCTACTGGTCGTAAGACAATAGTGAATAGATTTTGAAATTTTATTTGCATCATGGAAACTTTTGCAATATTGAAAAAGTCTTCAGGCTGTATTAATTTGAGAAATGTACCTTTTATTTTATTATCAGCCAGAAAAAATTGTTTTTTTTTCGGAACTTAGCCTCAACTAAAAGAAAAGCTCAAGACTCGACTTTGTATTCCCCGATGACGATGTGGATATTCATGTTAAATATTTCAGATTTCAATCAAAATTTTGTTAAACGAATTGCTTTGTGCAAAGTGTCACATTTCAGAAATTTCGCATTTTGTTGTAAATTAAAGGAATCTGCCCATTCTATACCGAATTCGGCTATTTAAAATCCTCTGGTTTTTAAATCAGTTTCCGGAATAATTTAGCCATCGTATTTTGACAGAAATGCAGCGAAGTATTACTTCACCAAAAGTCTGTTTCGCTTCGTTCCTCCAAAAGCCAGCTTAAACTTAAAGCTGCGAAACTTGCTCTTTCAAAACATTGCTATTTTTAAAATCCTACATTGAAGGTGTTCAGTTTCTGAGTTTTTGTTTGGATGTTTAATCCTTTTCAATATTGGTCCTTATTAGAATATAATCTTTATCGTTGGACTCAGGAGACTTAAGACTTTCTTTTTTTCTTGAACGAAAACAAATTTAACAAATGTTTTTTTTGTAAAATTGTGAACATTATATGAGCTAAACGCTTTTTTTTATAAGACCAACTTTATTAGAACAACGAGGCTCAAATTGGCCAAAATTTAAGAACAATTTAAGAACAATCTCAGGCTGAGGCTCCAAATATCTATGAAAATGCTTTATGTAGAGACTTAAGAATATAGATTTAACTTTAATAGCAATTCAGTATAAACACAAGAAGTCTCGCGATGGTTTACATTTGTTTTGTAAATTGTGAGGTGCATCGTTTTGCAAGTCCTTGATTGTTTCTGTTAACTGTTATGTTATTTTTTCTGCAATTTAAGTTGCTAGAAATAAGAACAGAATTAAAAACAATTTGTTCTGAAATCACCAAAAATTTAAGTACAATGAGCCGCGGCAAAATTTACTTCTTTCTGTTTTTAGTGAAACATTTAGATTTCGAATCAAAATATTTGCCTTTTCTCTGCACATCAAATCGTTAGGTGATCGACAATACCATTCATATTAACAATTAGTTATAATAATTTGAATTCTGGTGTCGTATTTACGAACTAATTTCATATAAATTTCAAAAGAGATTGTCAAAATTGTCATCTCTTGCTAAAATGTTGTCTCGTTTACAAAAACATCGGGCGCACAACTCACAAGATCAAAAGATGAAACAAATTTTACGAACCGGGAAATGGCGTCGATCCTGTTTTTTTTAAAGAAAAATAATTTATCTTTATAAAGTTATATATCATCAAATCTATTACAATAATTCTCTATAACATTTGAAACTTAAGTTGTCGTGGTGCGATATTCCGTGGTAGTTTGTCTTTCAATCACATGCATGGTTGACTTAGAAGCAATTAAAGCTATTGAACTTAATGTTTCTACCTTTCGTAAATTAATGCAATAATACAATATTTGTCACTGCGTTTATAAACCCTTCTTTTTATCATTGTGTTTGTGAATATTAATGTTCTAAAACGTTTCACAACCGTTTTTACATTTTATTTATTTGCAATTTTAGTGTTTCTTTTCCGGTAATGTTAAAATTTGTTTTTTATATTTTGTTTTCTAAAACCTTAGTTACAATTTTTCCATATATGAGTTTTGTGTAAACTCGCTAATGAGCAATGAGAGAATCTATAAAATTCGCTAATAAGTTTATCGTTTATAATTCTACTAACACATGAATAATATTCCAACTGTAAAAGAGAAGAGTAAAAAATGAAGACAAAAAAATTGTTTCATCATCTTTATTTAAAGTAAAACAAGTAGTATTAAATAACATTGTCATTGCTGAGTGTATTAATTTACAATTTTGACATACGGACATTGTTAGCAGAAAGAGTTATTATAACGTTAGGCAGTCATTTTCTTGTATTTTTGATAATTTGAGCCTTAAAGTAGCGTGTTAGGAAAGAAAGGCAATATTCGGAAAAGGCCGATGGTATTTACTTCAGATGCGAAACACGTATTGGTTACGGCTTTGCAAACAAACTGAATATTCAGTTTTTCGTAGTTTTATTTCTATTTCAACTACAGCATTAAGTTCGTTAATCTTTTTCTAGATTTTAATTTCAACAGTTTAAAAAAAACATCTTTAAAGAAACATATGTAGTCTAAAATTTACAATTTTGTCAGCGGTAGAGAGCTACAAGGGTTCTAGTTTGTGGAGGGATAATCCCTAGTTGTTCAACATAATAATAAAGACATCATTTTGGTGTCAAGCTTTCTAGATGAACAAAGACCCACTTATTGAGGACACCATCTTTACCACTTCAAGATGGAGGGAGACCCATCACATGACAAACACACACACAAAGATAAAATCTCCGAGGACCTACGGTTTAACTTCCTTATCCGAGAAGACCTGAAAGCCTAACCATTAGTGAGTGTCAGAACAAAGGCAGCATTTTCTCCTCAATTATTTTAAGTGCTGTTCCGGCCTGGAATTGGAGTCAAGCCTTCCGCACGACATACTGGCACCTTTCCAACTAGGCTAAATGAGTTTCTGACAGACTTGGTAATGCTACTAGACAGAGCTTTTTTGAAAGGTTTTACACACAGTTTGCGCCTAGTTGACATTAGAAACTTTTCTTTTATATAAAAAATTTTGCAGACTTTACAGTAAAAAATCGCATTTGGGGCGGGTTTTGCAAAACTTCATATTATCTAGTAGTCATGAAGTGCTTTTTGATTGGTTGAAGTTTGGGGTCAGCTTTATTTTAGTGTTTTTCATTGGTTAAAACTGCATTGACCTAATCTGTGCCTCAATTTATTCCTCCGCGGGCACCTGCAAAGGAAGATCCTTTAAAGCCGTTTTAAACTTCCCCTTTAGAGAAGAGAAAGAAGGTTTTTTCAGTTCGAAGAAGGTGTTTTTTCCTATCACCGATAAAGTATCAATTACAACGACACCAATATGTTTTATTGATAAACTTTTCATTATTTTCAGTTGAATATTTTCTGTTGTTAAAATAAATCAGGTTAATAATAGTAATTAATCTTTCAACCTCGAATATTGCTTTTCTAGTGTTCTGATTTGGTTTATTAGCTCATATACCGTATGACCATATATGGAAACTGTGTAAAGTGTTGCCATGATGAAAAACGTCAATAAAAGTTTGATGTAAGCTTCAAGTATGAAGGGTTCGGAAAGTTTATAAATTTTATACGCGCCTCGTTGGCTATTTACCATATTGTTTTGAACGCTCTTAGAATAATTGTTTAATCGCTTTTCGTAGGGAGTAAGGACTACGATCTATCGGATATTGACCGTAGCTCAGACGTTTAGCTTTCATGAGAACGGTCCCAGTTGAGGCCTGTTTTGACTTTTTTCATTTTAACTTTTTAATCATCTTTTTCTTTTTTCTACTTTTTGTTGCTTAGATTGCTTATAATGCATTTTCTGTAATAAATATATAGTTGAAATAGTTTTTAAAACTTAATTGTTTAATATAACTGTTTTAATACATTGTCCGAGGCAACAAAATGAAAATCCGAGAAACGCATTCAAAGCCACTGTACTGACGTAGTTGGCTCGCGCAAGAAGATTGCTGAGAAACTGATACGTCACGCATTTTCACTTCCATATATGTAAACCCCCTTGCAGTAAAGCTCGCTTTGCAATTGGTTCAAAACCAATTGAAATAAAAGACATATATGGAAGTGAAAATGTATAACAAATCAGTGTCTCAGGAACCTTACAGTCCCAACGTCTCTGAAGGAAACCTAGGCTGTCTTTACAAAAACTCATATTTCTTGCTCTTTCAAAACAAAAGTAAGATTGGATCTCGCAAATATTTTTATGATATAGTTTAGTTAAGGGAGCTAAAAGATCCTTTTGGTTAACGGGAGAACGTGTTCATCGCAGTTGTAAGATCTCTGTATTTCGACAACAAGTTCCCCAGTTCGATACCGGCTGTGCCTTCTTTTCCGCCTAAGCCAACTAAACTCTGCTTTCCATTCTTTCTCATTCTTATTGGGGCAGCTAAATGAGTACCAGCGTCTGCTTGGATCAAACCTACTGTTGACAATGACTAGAGTCAGACTCTCATCAGCTTAACACTACAAAAACCAGGAATACAGTACAATACAATGCAATGCAATGCAATGCAATACAATGCAATACAATGCAATACAATACAATAAACTTTATTTAAGTAGGGTGACACGATTAACCCAGTGAGTTATCTAACACGTGGCCCTCACGTGTCACGTGTGTGTGGAATAAGCGCCGGTTCTATGAGCCGCCCTCTCGTAAAGTGTTTAACATAGCTTTCCTAGTTAGTTTTTAAATTAACGCAAACAGTATAGCATGAATGAGTGTTTATTGATTTTGTTTTCACAGGTGTCATCTGCGAGTCTTTGCGGAGTTTGTCCGCCGGGATTTTTTGTTGAGAAAGAGTGTACAGAAACATCAGAGAGGATATGTAAACCTTGCCCTTTCGGAACATACATGGACGTATCAACCCTAAGGAATAAGTGCTACAGTTGTAGGACTTGCTCTAGCCCTCAAGTAGTGGCTAGAGCATGCACTGCAACAACAAATACCGTTTGCAAGTGTTCCGACGGATATTATTTCAACACGGAACTTTTCATTTGTTTTCCATGCACATCGTGCAAAGAAGGGACAGGTGTTCTTGAAGAATGTTCTGATACAACTGACACTGTTTGTGAAAGTTGTAAGGTGGGTATCTTTTGCGAGTTAAATCTGTATTCCTGTCTGCTAACATGGCATTTCTCCAAATAGAGATATTTACAGTTCTGGAGTGCAAAAAAAAATACCCCAACAACAAGAGAATCGATTTTGGTGTGTATACTGGAACCGCATCGTGCACTATATGCTTTCAAGTGACTGCGAGATACTGTTAGTGAGCTCACGTGTGTCAATCGTTTTCTAGGCTGTGTAACCGCACGATGCGGTTCCAGTCTAAACCCAAAATCGACCCTTGCTCATCATCGTCTCCAGTAGCTCAGCTGTTAAAGCATCCCATCTGGGGCTCGAATTGTTTTCCGAATTTTTCCTTGTCTTTAATGACATGTAACTATTGGTTCGTCGTTAATATACTTCTTAAGTCTATCACATATACCTCAACATTGCCTTCTCGTTATTGATTTGTTCATTAAATTCGACGTTTGACCTGAGCACTCGAATAAATTTATTTGTATCAACACGAACGTTTGCCCCAGGCCTAATTTGTTGGGGTAGTAGCACGCTCCTTAAACAGGAAGTTCCGCTATAAAATGAATTATTCAGACCATTGTAAAGCTTATTTTTCAATCATCCACCGTCAAGACAACATCTCTCGCGACAACATCTCTCGTGACAACATCTCTCGTGATAACTTGTCTCGTGAGCTAAGCTAATGCTGCAGTTAACGTTTTGGACGTTGTCTCGGAAGAAGTTGGAGTAGAAAAAGAAGATGATGGGGAAGATGTTGGCAATGATATAGTGGCAAATCGAACTGGGGACCCTGTGGTGGCTGTTGTGTTCCTAACATGTCGAGCAGAGCAGCCAAATATAAATATTTGACTAAAACAACTGGTCTTCATCTAATCATAAAAGAATGCAATAAAAAGCAATTTTATATCATAAAATAAAATATTCAACAATTGTAGGTTAACTATTACACAAATTTTGGAAAATCCGGACGATAATACGTCGGTTGACCGCAAGTAACAGTTAGTATTCTAAATTCAAATTTACCGGTATGGGGCGGAGCTAGTATTTTATACCGGAATTTCTTGTTTTACCACAGCTTCGCACATGAAAATTAACCCTACACATTCTGGCTGGGTTCTTATAACTAAACCACTTAAATTACTATTAATATATAATCAATAACTAGGTATAGAATTACTGGTCGAAAATAAACAATAATTAAAATGCGTTTAAAAACGATTATAAATTAGTCTATTCGCAAATATTTAAATTTGGCGTGGAAACTAACAGTTAGAGTAACGCCTTTCATTATATTGCAGGAGGAAACATACTCTAACTTGATAAGCACAACGCAACGTTGTAGTAAATGCAGAATTTGTCACGCAGGCGAGACAGTGGGTTTGAATTGCACAAGACAACATGACCGCGAGTGTGTAGCGTCAGAAATAACAAAATTGAGAATTCAAAATAAATCTAAGATGAGGACAGTTGATAAGGAAGATCAAAACCACCGGCTCAAACCCGACAACACAACCATAAAGTCAGAGAAGCCGATTGAGCAAACAACGACGCAGGAGCCGACTAAAAAATGTTAGTTGATTTTGATCAATATACCGTTGATAAAGAGCTTGAGCACTGGGATATTTCTTCAAGACGGAGGTCTGAATGGAGAACGCCGTTTTTGGCGCCACTTAAGCAGCGCACACGTTACTGCAACGAACAAACGCAGAACAAAAATGCGCAATTGAAACTGCTCTTGAAGAGCTCAGCCGTAAATAAAATGATTGTAAATTAAGCTGGTTACTCGTACGGCATGAACCTGAACATGGATCTGTGTTTGTAATTGTAATTTCATTTATTATCTTCAAAAGATTTATTGACAATTTGTTTGGTGCTCGAAGCCATAACTTTGATGAAAAAACTTTCTAGCCCTGACAAACCAACACGACAGTAATAAGCGGTTTGTTGGCCACCACGACCGCATGACGTGTTCAGGTATCGGACTTCTGCTGGCAGTTTCATTCCAGTTGACCTCCGCGACAACAAAACGCCTAATGCTTAAGCTCTGTATTGACTGTTCATAAGAGAAACAACACATGAAGTGTTTTGTTATGTAGTATGAGCAAAATTCACTACAATTGTTAAAAGTAAACAAATTTATTCCATGAATACGAGTTTAGATTCAAACATACAATAGTCTTTGTGCGTCTTACCTTTTTCTTTCTACAAGAAAGTCTTCTATTTCATCCTAAATATGTATAGTACTTAAGACTCCCAAAGCGAGTTTTAATACGCGCGGCCGCCATTTTTTTCTGTCTATTTTCCCGCTCTCGAACATGACAGTGCGATAGCATCGGCTCATTGGCAATTTAACAACTTTCGAGCTATTGACCAGGCCCCAGTTGTTCAAAGGCTGGTTAAGTTTAACCCTGGGTTAAGCAAAAATTCAAACAAGAATTTCTTCTTTAAGAAAAGGTAAACGGTTATTTATGAAGACTGTTTGTGTTTTTCTAGGAAAATTAACAAATCAGTACAGCTAAAGTTTCTCCTTGTAATTTTGAAGACAAGATCGTTGGCTAAACATTTAACTCTGGGTTAGTGCTAATCGGCTTTTGAACAACTGAGCCCAGCAGGGTAATATCTGGTTTCAACTCATCCACGTGACTTTGATTTACCCAATTAGAGGGCGCCCTCGAACATACACTAGCCAAATAACAAATGTACTTATTACTTTCTACACGCTAAGTATTTTTGCCATGTCTTAAATGTTTTTGAATAACACGCAGTTATTGTCTGTCTTTTATATATTTTTCCAAAAAACGAGGTTTGTTCACCATCTAATGGGTAATACAGACACTCTTTATAAGAAAGTATATTTTCTTGGCCGATGCTGAATACTTTTAAATGTTTTTTGGATTTTAAGTTCAAATATTCCAAGTTCTTAACATTCACTTATGTTTGGTTACATTTTATATACATCAGTTGTATTTATCTGACTTTAGTTAATATTAAACTCTTTTTTAACAATCTATCAACTCCGCATAGCCCGCATAAGTGCACATGCCTTTATTTAACAGGTTTAGAGCTTTAACAATGAATGAAAATTTTTTTTTTCATTTCAAACTGATTACATTAATAAAGAAGCCCCAGTTTCGTTCAACATCGATTAATTCATAACATTCAACTTTGTGTTTAGTTAGTACATCAGAGGAAACTAATCAAGTAGAATCCCCAGCGATCGAAGAGACTGTCCTCCATATCTCGGTCGGCCTAGTGGCCTTCTTAATTGTTGCTGTCGTCATTGGATGTTGTGTTTGGAAACAAAAACGTTCAACCGGACATGTTGTCTCCGGCGTCCGAGTGACAGGTAAAACATCGATTACTCTTTTGCTTGTTTCTTAGAAGCTTTTCATTGGTTGTTTCGCTGTTACTGCTTATCAGGGTTTCATGACGTGTTTTTTGCCATAAAAACTAAGTTATTTAAACTCCCTTTGGGGCCCCCCGTGAAAATTGTCGTTGGGTGATCGTCATATCTTTTTGGGTATCCCTGCGTGATTGCTATTTTTCGAGGGTTTCGTATTAAGCTTAGCAACATCAAACTGGATAGCAATCGTTTCATTTGTTTCGAAAGCAAATCACTCATTGATCATAATAGACTGTCAAACTTAGCTCAGTTATTGTTTGTACTATGTACTTAATTTTTGCTAGGGTTTAGAAGTTGAAATAATAAAAAGAAAGACTGTTGTCTTACCTTTTGAAGTCGCCATTTTGGCTTTTGTCATGGCCACTTTTTACCACAGATTTTCAACTATTTTTTCAAAGAACTACTTCAACTTTTTCTTAATGGTTAAACAGAATACTTGAAAATATCTAACTTACACAACTGAAACTTGCTTTTAGCGTATGAGTGATATACTTTCAAAACAATTGAAACGCTTGCGTTCTCCAGTTTGTAGTTGCTAAGTGGTATCCACGCACGTGACATCTAATTGCAAAGGGCCAATTAGAAGTGAATGTTAGTGTTCCTAAATGTGCGGTTGTTCTTATACAGGAAAGACCGATAAGGAAACAAAAACAACGGTTGTCGTTGACATTGGTGGTAACAGTCAAGTGCTTTCAAAAGCGAAACCTCGAGGTGAGTTAACAAGTTACATACTAGAATTGCTTTAAAAAATTGATTTCATTTGTCCTATAGCACTTTTCTGGAATCGATAATGTAATGCTCTGAATGGTATGAAAACGAGGCCAATAAGAGAAAGACCTTCGAGCTTCAGTAGCTTCCTTTCCTGCAACTCGTTTTCCCACAGAATTTCTAATTTTTTTTTGTTCCACTAGTATGCTCGTCGATATTTTTTTCATAGTGCTTGTTAAATATCTGGAAGCGTTCCGGGCCCAGTTGTTCCGAAAAGCCAATTAGCACTAACTCACGGTTAAATATTTAATCCACCATCTTGTTTCCAATCTTACAAGGATAAATTGCAGCTGTAATTTGGGGGTTAACAAGACTTTTTCAAGAGAAATCCAAACATTATTTATGAATAACCGTTTACCTTTTCTTAAACAAGAAAAATCTCGTTGAATTTTTGCTTAACCCAGGGTTAAACTTAACCGGCCTTTGAACAACTGGAAGCTGAATGTTTTCTCTTTGTAGCCTTGTTTTCATACATTTCAGAGCGTACTATTTCTGGAAATGTTTATTTTCAATTGGTAATCTTGTAATCATACTAACATGTAAACAGCCGGTTATATATATATATATATCAATTGAAATCCATACCATCCTCTTTGGGTTCGGGTGGGGGATTTGACAATTCTGAAGGAGACATGGGGTTTCAATTGACAATGATATTAAAATTCACCTTGGGAAATAAAACAAAAGAAATAAATGATTCATTCACCAATGTAGCTGCTGGGATATGTTTTGTGTTACTCCTCGGCCCAAGTCTTTGGGCCTAAACCACACTTTATTATATCTACATCGGACTATTGATGGATAATTGAACAGATAAAAATGCCTTATCACTTAATAATGTGAAAAGCATTGATTGATATCAATTGATATGAAATTGTCAAACTTTATTTAAGATATATCATATCGTAATCTTTGCAACCTTCTTACAGTAATGAAAAGAAGTTCAATAGCATTAAGTTGATTTAATTTGGCCTGCGAGAGTTCTATTGGATTATTTTGTTTTTTCAAGACCTTCTCAGAGAGAAAAGGTGAAAAATGTTTTTCTATATATTTTTTTCTGTTTTCTTGTTTTGCAGTGGACCATCGCATCGAGAATGTTAACTGCGGATTACATAATGAGCTCAATAATTATTTGAATCCAAAGGACCGCTGGAAAAAAGTGGCCGCAAGTTTGGGTTTTACGGAAAATGAAGTCGCAAATTTTGAATTGCAGACTGGTAAAGCTACCGCTGAGATGTTGTCATCTTGGGGCCACAGCCGAGATGCCAAATTATCAGTGCTTCTTGACGTGTTCATGTCCCTTGGGTTTGACACAGCGGTAGATATTGTTGACTCGTACATGCGTCAACCAGCCTCTGTGTGATGGTAAAGTTAAAGTATTTGCAGATCAGGCTTAAAGAGCATATGAGACGAAATTGGTTTTTTGATTTTCTAAAAGAACATTATAAAAGAAATATTTCTGCCAAGTTTTAAAGTAATACAATTAAATTCCGCGGATATATAGCGTGCCGAAACTCCGAATTTTTATGGCAAAACTTGTCCCCCTAAAAAACATGTGGCTTCTTCTGTGGAATCTAAATCTGATATTTTATTTCGCTTGGTCTATACAGAAAAATAGAGAGATGCGGACAAACGCAGGAACACTCCCCAACAAAATGACGTATTGGTGACGTATTATTACCTGTGTCTCGTCCCAGTCCACCAAAATAGTGTGCCAAAAAATAGGAAAATAACCTTGAGTTACAACAGCCGTATCTCTTTTTTTTATCAAATTTCATTCAAACTTTGCAGAAGTATGTTTTTTACAACGATCTTTTAGAAAATCGAAAAACCAGTTTCGTGTCATATGCTCTTTAAATGCTAGGAATTTTTGTAGTCTTTAGAAGAATATTGCAATTATCGTCTGAGTGGCAATAAGGTTATGTCTTCGGATATTTGGACTCAAAAAGCTGTTTTTTTCAGCTTTTCTAAACGAAATTATAGTTCCTTTGTTAGTAACCCGCTGTTATCAACCATTCGTAAGCTAAACTAGAAATTTTCTTACAATTTTGTTGGGACGAGAGGGCGGGGAAGTCTATTTGTCTCTTAACATTGATAGACTATATTAAGGGTATTTATAGCAATGTATATAATAGAAAGCATAAATTCAGCTTCGTTATTCAGATATTATGGAGTTCTCAATAGAATTCTATTACGAACAAATTAATAGTACTGTTTTTTGTGAGCACTTGGTGAATGTTAAATCTTAGCGTAGTTAGTTTGTTGTATCAGTGCATTTCGCGCTTAATTCCTGTTTGCTGTTTTTGATATGGCGTTTATAAAGCTGGTGTCTTCGTTGAAATGGCTCGCTGAATAACTTGCATTAAGTATTGCCGTATTGGGGTTTACCACCCGAGTGAGTTCAAAAGTCTCACCCTGCAGGAAGCTTTGCCGAAAATACAAAATTATTTTGTTGGTTGGCATTGAGAAGGCTTTCTGTGTACTTGAAGCTTAGAAACTCGCTGACTTTGGTTTATAATAGATTGGCATATTATGTCGTTGAAGTAGTCACGTTTGTGACGATAATCGTATTGAATTATTATTATTTTTTTTTTTGGTATTACATGATTATTGAGAAATTTAGGTTATTTGCCGAACTGTACCGCCTTTCAATAGTCTTATCCTTAATTAGAGAGGTGATAAATATATAGAACGAAAAAAAAAACCGTTATGACGAAAATTAGATTCTTTCGAAAATTAGATTAAATGCCGATCCCGGTTCCTCAAAACCTGTTAAATGTTAGGCACGGACACACGGTGCAACATCTCATGCAACATTGCGCGCGACAATTTTATTGTAGGTGGACCACGGTACAACATTTCATGCAACATTGCGCGCAACAATTTTATTGTAGGTGGACACACGGTACAACATTTCATGCAACATTGCGCGCGACAATTTTATTGTAGGTGGACACACGGTGCAACATTCCATGCAACATTACGCGCAACAATTTTATTGTTGGTGGACACACGGTGCAACATTTCATGCAACATTGCGCGCGACAATTTTATTGTAGGTGGACACACGGTGCAACATTTCATGCAACATTGCCTGCGACAATTTTATTGTAGGTGGACACACGGTGCAACAAAATAACTCACATTTCTCATGATACCATGGGGCGCTTACTCATGCATTTTACGACAATCCAAATGGCTTTCAACAAGAATTTCTTTGAAAAGAAAACTTTTTGCGTACAATGTTACAAGAATAGAGCGACATTCAACTTCAGTTTTGTAGCGTACAATGTTGCATGCAACAAAACTCATCGGCGGACACACGCTGAAACAAATTTGCAATTTGTCGCATCGTGTGTCAGCTCCTTTAACCCAGGGTTAATTTTTTAATCTATGTTCCTGTATCTTACTATTGATGTCTTGCTTCGGGCTGGAATTTTGAATTTATAATCACTTTAAAGCTTTATTCACAAAAAAATTAGTCTTAGAAATTTACTTTAATTCTGGATGAAGTTAATCGGAGTTTTGGGGACCTGGGATCTAGATTTTGATTTTAAAAAGTTAAGTTGCTCTTCGACCCGACATGGACTGTAGCACTTTTTATGATAATTTATGATGCAGAAAATATGCTTGTTTCCGTATCAGAAACATATCCATTTAAATTTTTAGCAATTCTGATATAAATGAATATATTTGCTGAAGCCATTAGCAGCAGTATCAATTAGTCTGGGATTTATTAATCCTTTTAATCGGAAACGTTCGGCTGTCCGTTCCAGAAACTGAACGCCAAACATTACACTAACGTTTATTGTAACGTCTGCACGACGCACAAAAACTAGAAAATATGCCGATATGGTGAGATATTATACCTTTATACAGGAGATTCAACGAATCTGCACGACATCGCTACTTACTATAGTAAATATTACACATTTTGCAATGCAATTAGGTGTAGAAATTGATTGAAGTCAGTCATCTGTTTAAATGTTAAAATGTGTCTGAATTAATTGTCTTTTTAGAAGATGTATGTTGGTTTGAATTTTCAAACCTAGTTGGGAACGATGTTTTCCTTTTGGTTCACAGAACGCTTTTTTTAACTTTAGAAGCACATACTGCTAATATAATTCACAGCCATGTTGGGTTTGGAGAGCTTTTTTCAGTTTAAAGAACTTTGAGCACTTTAGTTGATTACTGTAATAAATACAGGTTAGTAATAAAAATGTAAATTTTACACCGTAAAAAGGAAATACTTACTGACGTTTCGGACGTTAGTAGCTTACGAAGGACTAACGAAGGACTAACGTCCGAAACATCAGTAAGTATTTCTTTTTTACGGTGTAGAATTTACATTTTTATTACTAAATTGTTTTTTTAGAAACACCGACGCAGCTCAAACTAGTTTACCGCTAATTATTTTTCTATAATATATACAGGTACTTATTCACTTTAGTGGAAGTGAATAATATGTGCTTATTTAACGAAAATCATCCACCACTTTCACTTAATAACTTCTAGTATGCGCCACACAAACGATGTAACTGAAAACCAAGAAAGTAGTTTATGTTTAGGAAAATAGCGGGAACTGGAATTTCCAAATGTCGCAGTGCGGCGTCATTAATTGCCTTTTGAAATTCTGCCTTTTTATATGTTCTCGAGTTAAGCCAAACTTTGTTGAGAATTTACCTTTTTCAAAAACATTTTTGGTTTGGGAACCGTAGCTTGTTGCAGGTACTAAATGAAGTTGTTTCAGCTTGTGTTCAAATACTAAATTGAATTTCAATATTACCATCGCGTGTTTTTCTTTTGGCAGCTAATAGATAATCCCTTTTGTTGAAACTTGCTCACGTAATGTTTAATTATTTGTCAATTGATATTTTTCGTGAAACGTTGTACAGTTAAAGTAGATGACGATAATTTTTTTCAAAGCTTCATAGTATTTTGCAAGGTATTTTCTTCCCATGTTAGAAAACAGATATTTATTTAAAATTGTGATTCAAAAAACAATCCGTGTGTAGTTGTCCATTGAAACGTTGAGAAAAACTCTTATCGCCATGCATTATATCTAAATTTTGTTTCATAATATAAGTAGTTGTTACCATATTGCATTTTATATCAGCACGAAAAGTAATATTTCGTTTGCTTAATTGTTTATACATATATTCCAAGTGATACAGAATTTCTAACCTCAATGCTAAAAGCATCAATCAACTCCTAAAAGGAAAAAGTTTTTCCTTAATTTTACATTGGCTAAATAAATGCGCATTGAGTTTAACTTCGTGATTTTATAACATTAATGATATTTATTGGATTATTAATCTTAGAAGAATGCAGATAATTAAAAATTTATGAAGCTGGAAGTTTCACTTTCAACGGCGAAAAAATAATCTTTGCAATAAAATTCCGTAAAAGTTTCTTTTTTAATTGTTTGCATCAGTTGCACTATTTGACAATTTGCACTTTAAATGTAAAAAAACAGGAAATCTCGTTTTACAATGCAAAACAACAAAAAACATTCAAAAATGAAAGTTTTACTTTTTAAAGAATGTATTGTATTTGCTCCATGGATGTAAAAAAAAAGTTAATCTACCCATATTAAAAAACGTATTTCACTGTAAACTTGGTTTAGTAACTAAGGTCCGGACACACGATGTAACATTTTTTTGCAACATTGCGCGCAATACATTTGTTTCAGCGTGCGTCCATCCCCAAATATTTTTTGCGCGCAATGTCGCATGAAATTTTGTACCGTCTGTCAGTGCCTTAAGGCCCTGTTCATACGAAAATGTTATTTTTGCGGATTCGAACATTTTCGCGTTTACACTCGGCGTATTCGAGTCTTTTTAACCCGTCCACACCTACCCGATGGTATCCGGACAATTAGTGATTTCCCTTAGTACCTGCTCATTTATGTTTATTTATCATCCGGTGCGGAGACAAGAACCGATAATTTGACTTCAGCGTATTCAAAAATTTCCTGATACGAACGTCAACATTTCGCCAAATTTGTATCGGATACAACAGTTTCCACTCTAGAGAGCGTTTTCAAAAATCTCCGGATACGGCTAGAAAGATTTCCGGATATGTGTGGACGATACCCGTATTTCTAAACAAAAGTTGGGAATGCCCAAATTTCTGGCTACGTATAAACAGGGCCTTTTAATAAATTAATTTGCATAATCTTCACAAAATTAGTTTTAAGATGAGTGCAAGTGGGAGGGAAGGGAAGTAAAGATTGATGACAACGTTACTATTTATAAGTTATTGAAGTACAAAAAGAGAACGATAATAATTTATTACTTCAAAGAAAATATTCGTTGTTTGCATGTTGTTTATCTTAATCGCGGTACATACCGCATATACTTTGTACTAAGCGATTTGTTGTTTGATCAAAAATGTTGTTTTTAAAACGTTGAAGTTGTATTTATAGTTTAGCTATAGATGTTTGGAAACGATTACTCAAGAAAAGATTAAAGTGGTAATTTTCGCTTTTACGGTATATTTAAGATGGACATCATTTTAAATACTCTAAGGCATTCGCTTGTCACATTGAACAATGGGTTAATGTCTAGAAATGTTATTGCTGCAGAATTAAAAATATGAATAATTTGTTCAAGAAATCACAAAAACAAATATTCTGTTCAATCTTTTAGCTAAGAGATACCACAAAAGGTTCAACGTATACGTATTTGAACATGTTTCATAAGGAGTCGAAACGATTTTAGGTATTGCCTCACAATGCATTTCTTATTTTAAAACCTATTTAAAAGAAACACTTGAATATATTTTAAGCAAGTGTTGTGTTTGTTGATAAAAAATAAGGTGATAGGAAATATATATTTTTTGTGCAACTCTTTTACTATTTGTACATAACATTGTTTGAGACTCACATTGTTAATAAAAAAAAGTTAAATACAAAACAAGCGTTATTTTGTCAACATTCTTCAATTTACCTCAGTAACAT
>JAOBRB020301166.1:0-11088 GCA_027575285.2 Zoanthus pulchellus | reverse complement strand
TGTCTCAGTTAGTAATGACAGCTAGGCTAAATCACTTTACGAGCCTAGTGGCCCATGGAGCCAGTGCTTATCTC
The DNA here is from genome assembly GCA_027575285.2 of Zoanthus pulchellus. NCBI lineage: Eukaryota > Metazoa > Cnidaria > Anthozoa > Zoantharia > Zoanthidae > Zoanthus > Zoanthus pulchellus. Next base: position 11,014 of record JAOBRB020301166.1, on the reverse strand, counting down.
CGGATTCCGTAGTGTTAAGCGGTTGAGAGTCTTTGACTCCCCCTGGACGGGGCACTAATCCATCGCAGGTTAGCTCCCATCAGACGCAGGTACTCATTTACCTACCCCGGAAGGATGGAAAGCTGAGTTTGCTGAGGCGGAAAAGAAGGTCACACAAATATTTGAATCTCGGAAAAGTGCCGGGATCAAACTGGGGACCTTGTGGTTGGAAAACAGAGATCTTACCATCTGCGCCATCCACGTCCACCCAATAATGACAGGGCAGAAGTTTTTTTGAGCAGTTTGCATATCATATTCAAATTTAGGAAAAATGGTATTTAGAAAATGCACACTCGTAAAGACTAACTAATGCCACATTAACGCTAGTTTTTTGTTTTCTAATTTTGAAATTTTTATCAAACCCACAGTCAAATTCATCCGTTTGATGACCTCCATATCAACTATTTATATTCAGAACGACCAAATAAAACATAAGAAGAAGAATAGTACATGGTGGCGCGATGAGTTAAAATATATTCTAGAGTGGAAAAATGATATGTTACGGACATGCAGCTAAAACAAACCAAAAGTAAAACATTAATTTTAACTTCAATTTCATCTTAATCAGATAAAGACAACATTATTCCTTACTAACGTTACACAACTTTAAAAGTAGGTAAAATTACCAACCTTTTGAAAGTTTCACACAATCGTATTCAAGAACCTCTACTTAACCAGAGGAGCCTTCGACGTTTTGTAGGAACAGGCGACAGGAAACTGGGGGTAGTATTTTTTAAGACGCGCGCGCACATCGGAAATATTTCAGTGTTACATGCATAATAATTTTTTCATGTTTTCACTGGTTAAAATATTAAAAGTACGAGTATGTTTTTTTCAATTAAAATACCATTACCCACAAAATAACTTTAATTATTACCTGGTTTCTTTCCACTGGTGATTTTGCGGATCGTACAGATACCTCATCAGCACTTTCACACTTCATGCGCTTTGCTTCCGGCTGCAGAATAATAAATAAGGCGTAAAAACGACGAGGCTGTTAGTTTTGATTCACATTCCATCCCGAAGGCTTATCGCGGAAGCATGCTCACTCAATTTTTGCGCCATTTTGTTCTCATTTAACAAGTAAAGAAGCCTAAGCCTTGTATTACAGTACGATAAAACACGGCGGTGATTTGAGAACACGAAGGATATGAAGGAGACAGGAGCTGCTTTATGATATATAGATTTTACACGCCGCGAGTAGAAACAACAAAGCACACAAATAGAAAAACTGTCGCAACTAGTTAATTTGATAAATTTCTCTCGTCTTTAAAACTTTCTTTTGCTTTGAAGTGAACTTTATCATAGGGGTCTTCAAATAAAATGTTTCCGTCAATAAAAAACACTTTTGTATGTTTTATACTCCGATATTAAAACAAGGATTTTTTACCACGAGACAAGTTTCGCATTCCTTGTTGCCGCTGATTTAAATGACTGCAGATTCCTTTTACACAGTGTTAGCCTCGTTTTGATGTTAAATAATCAAAAATATTTGTGTGTGAGAGCGAGAGGGAACATCTTCAACAATACACGCAGGTGTGAGAAGTGTAAGACTACATTGGCATTTAGAAATATTTGATTTCAAATTGAGGCTATACACTGTGCAAAAGGAATCTACAGTCATTTAAATCAGCGGCAACTAAGAAAGCGAAACTGGTCTGAAGGGTAGAACCGAAACAAACGTTTGGGAGAGTTCGAGAGTAGATCAGTGAAAGTTTTCACCCGCTCGAGAATTCTCACCAATTGCAAGAAAATCCACGACTTTCTCTATCAACGAAATATTGAATGCTTTAGACTTTATTTCAATGAACAAAGTAAAAAATACTATACTGAATTGTCTGAATCTAGAGCGAAAACAGGCAATGTCAGAGTGTTTTTGGACAAAAATTAGATCTTAAAAAGAAGCGGTTTTTTAAAGCTTTATTAACAAAAATGTTTTAACAAAAAACCTCGTTTCATTTTTTGGAAATAAAGAAAGAAATGTTTGCCAATTTCAGAATTTTAAAGGAAAATGACCCAAATTCAAAGACTATTCAAACCAAGAAATTTGTATATCCCTAATTCTAGGATTTTCCAGCATCATAGCAACCCTGTCCTTAGTTCATAAGCACTTCTATTGCAAACTTAAGTTCGGGATCGCTTAACCAACATAGCAGACTTCAAATCTGCACCTTGGTTATGCAAGCTTGCCATTGCCATGCACAAGTACCCATCATGGAGTTCTTCACTTAGGCCGTGCACATTGGGAATGGCTATGCACGGGTACCCTGCATAGGATCTTGCACAGATGCCATCGCCATATACAGGAACCCTGCATAGGATCCTTCACCTGGGCTCTGCACAGGTACTTTTCAGAGGATACTGCACAGATGCCATTGCCATATACAGGTACCCTGCATAGGATCCTTCACCTTGGCTCTGCACGGGTACTCTGCATAGGGTCCTGCACAGATGCCACTGCCATATACAGGTACCCTGCATAGGTTCCTAAACCTGGGCCATGTATAGTTACCATGGCCGTACATGGATACCATGTATGGGGTTTTTCACCTGGATCCAGCACGGTTGTCATGGCCCATCCACGTCAGTATCCTGCATAGGATCCAGCACGTTGTCATTGCCGTGCATGAGGAATATTGGGAATTTTTCTTTCATACTAAATAAACAACCACTGTCGATACAACAGCTTTTTTCCTATTTCCTCTTAGCGCCGTTGTGCTACTTTAAAAGTTTATATGTTGGATTTCAACAATTTATGTTGCTTTTCAGACGTATCCTCTAATTATTCTTTAAGCAAGTCAAATAGTATTTTACTGCAAACTTCTTCAAAAGAGAAATAAATTCAAAAACCTCATTATCAACGACCATAAAATAGTAGAAACGTTTTTCTTAGTTTTTAAGACTTCTATTATAAACCTCATCGTGATTATCCAACACAGAACAAAAAGGGTATCGGGAAGTTGGAATTTTATCTTCTCCTACGGTTGAAGTATCTCACTCATTCCCGATGTATACACATGAATGATGAAGATAAATAGTTATTATGCAATGGTTTCGAGTGGGATACCGTGAAATATGCCACGCGACACTTGTATTTTCCATATACACACGAGCCTTTAGGTGAGTTTGTATACGAAGAAAATACAAGTAACAAGTGGCACTTCCACGGTATCCCATGAGAAACCATTGCATAACTAACTTATCCCATGCCTTAAAAATACAACTACTACTAACCAATATGTCCCCCACGTGGAAAACGAAGAGCGAAAACTGCAGTTTGTACTGCCATTTTAAACTCTGGTGAACAATGATGAATCTAAATTGAAATAATTGTCAACATTTATGGAGATTCATTTCGCCTTTTTCGGAAACGTACGCACACAGTTTTATTCAATCGCAAGTAATGACGATAAAGCCGGATGAAATACTACCTGTTTAACACTACCCGTTGGATACCGCAGAATATGCAACGGTTTTCCAGGCCTCTGATTGGTTGTATCTTTAAAAGCATGGGATAAATGAAGATACAAACCCCAAGTAATACCATTAATATAACTATTCTAGAGCTTTTTGTGTTTTCATACACTTTGTACAAAATTTTGTATTTACATGACCGCAGTAAGGATTTTACAGGCCTGGAGATTTCAGAAATTTAGGGAACCAGTTTTCGGTTCTGTGTATCACATTGATGAGAAACTGTCGGAAACCACTCTACATTTTGATCATGAGAGCAGGATTTTTTTTGATAAAGAAGACTAATAAAAAGTACATTTTAGCAAGCAAACATTAGGTACTTTGAATATTGATATCTTAAACTATTGTTGTTCGGTATATTCAAATAGCTATCTGAACTCCATGTTCTTTTTTTATTTAACTTAATGTGTTAACACATACCGCCATCAGAAACAATTCTTAGGTTCCGTCATTTTACTAGCACGGAACCGACACATATCCGAAAACGATCGTTTCCGTGAAATACCCTGGTCTGATTTTATATTCCCCAGAGTTAGCATACAATAAATCCATAACCCTTGGAACCAAAACAAATATTAATGACAAAGTTAACGCCAATATCCAACGTTTCAAAATCATCCTGACTTCATTTTCAAGGATTTTATTCAAATTGAAAATCAAGATCTTATTTTGACATAAAAAAGTACAATAGAACACTAGAAGTGTTACTGGGCGTAAAAATGTGAAAATAAAACAATTAAACAAACACTTTAACCGCACTGAATCTCATTAAGTGTTCAACTTGGGACTCTTTTCACGGATGAACAACATCTCATAGATCAGGCAATCGAATTTATTGTTTCAACGTTTGAGGACTTGAAAATAGTCTGCTAATTGAGAGTTCCGGATTTTATGTGAATTAATGTGTCGACAAACAGCGGATGCCTGGGACTTGTGCTCTTCAATTCTTTTGTGGAGATGTCGAGTGGTGTAACCAATGTAATCTGTATCGCACAGATCACACTTAAATTGATAGACTATGCATTGGTTATTCACTACTGATGGTTGTACTTCCTTGTGCTTGACTACGAAAATATAAGATAAAAAGGTACAGCGTTTTAGCGGACTCTCCGCTTATCAACATACTTGAGCGAAGCTCCACATTATATATCTGTGAATTTTTTTATTTACTTGAAACGTTCATCTTATGTATCGTTCCAGTAAAATCGTTTTTATCATTGTCACCTAATTCACGGAAACCACGATATATATAGAATATAAAGAAAGTATATTAGCACAGTACCTCAGATGGTTTCCGTTGTTGAGAATCCGGGGAATATCCATACAAACCAGGTTCAAATTCGCTGGTTTCCGAAGGAATGACTGTTTTGTCAGGTACTTCATGTAAGCTCTGTTAATCGAAAGGAGGTAAAGTTAACGTATAAAGTTTTTCTAGTAAAATTTAAAAAGTGTTATTTAAGCACCTCAATTTTTTAGCCGTTAATTTTCTCCCCAGCATCTCAAACTGTCAGCACCTGATAGCATGTAAAGGGGTTCTCAGACATTTTTAATTGTGAGAGTTTATATATGTAATCATCTTCAAATATGAAGTAATTTTTGATTAGAAGCATAGATATAGCTTGTCATCCAATATTTTAAGTAAAATATTGCCATGAAAAAGCTTGCAACAGAATTATTGGGATATAAATTTATCATTACAACTTTGTTACAAGTGGTAACTTTAAAGATGACTTTTTATATCTATTTATTAGATTAATATGAGTGTTTTAATGTAAAATATGTACTCGTAGACTTCATATGAAACTACATCCAGGATACGAATGACATATTTTCCATATCCTCAATAGTGAAGATATCACTGATGTCATTCCTTTGTCTAGTTTTTCTATTTTTGAAACACTCATATCTATTGTAATAAAATTACAATTACACGTTGGCTTGAACATATCAAGTTCATGTTCTCGTGGAAAAAATATATACTCGAAAATAAACTTCATATGTTCGCACCACCGTGTAATATCCTCTATTAATTATATGGACTATGAAAACTAAAACACTCAGTTTATCCATATAATAAAAACATTACACTTCGGCGTGAAGATATCGGACTTATACTTAATATTACTAGAAGTATTTATTCGGAGCGTGAACCTGTAAATTTTTATGACCTCTCCACAGGCTGACCACAGTTGCTAGTAAATGAATTATTCTTATATCAAAGGAAAACACTGTTACAATCGTGATCTTAGTGTCTACTGGTAGCAAAGTATTTGGTTAAGATTAAAAGTTACAAAGATTTTTAAAATATCCAGTTTAATTTGTTTTATTTGATTTAAGATGGCTTGAAGTTCACGCTGTACCTTAATTCTCACCGGAGCTCCAAGTATGATTGGTGAGTACCACATCATCTGGCTCCCTCATAACCTTAAAACTGAGTTGCTTCGTTTAATTTCTTTTAACCATCGTATTACTTTATCATAAAATAATGCTACCAACGTCAACCCGTCTCATGTTATATTAAGTTACATTAAAAGTACATTTACAGCAGTCAAAACTACACATGGACGAAACTCTGCAATGTAGCCATCTAGAATGTCAAGAGATTATTCAAAGTAGTTCACATTTAACAGAATATTTTTTTCTACGATAATACCCTTACCTGCATTTCTCCTTGCTGCGTTTGTAATAGTTGTATTTGAGATGTCTACGACAGAAATGTCAAGGGAGATTAACGCTCAGTTTTTGTATATTAATATAAACAAAAAACTACTGCTACTACTAATAAAAATTTTAAAAAGAATAACAAATAATAAACAGTAAAATATATTGATTAGTTTTGCGCAAGCCAAAATCATGCAAAAAACTGTGCTAAATAGACTCAATAATCATGAATCCTCAGACGAGTTAAGGCAGTTAGATGGTGCCAAGACTTTACAGTAAATATAAGCTGTGATCGGCTATCAATCAAATTAAGTAGTGACAATAACCTACAGGGAAGGCCGAGCCGGGGGAACGGACTTTAGCGCAACCCCCTCCCCCTTACTACTTTCAGCAAAAACAAATATTTATAAAGTGCAAATGACAAAATAAATTGCGAAGAATTCTGAAAACAGCAATTCCCAGACTTCAGATTTCAAAATTTTCTAGCAGAGCATGCTCCAGACCCCTTTAGGGGCTCGTGCCCTCGACGCTCGGTTTTGTGTCTTCAAATTATGCTTCGCCGTCCTTAACAGAATCAAATGTGCACTTACTATACACCAATTTTTCATAAGGTAAACCTAAATCTTTTACCAGCCGATGACAAACTAGAGATAGAAGCTTATCACCAGTAAACCATTGGTAACCAGGTTGGGAAAGCAGGCAAGAGCATGTGCAAAGTTTGACAAAAGTGAACGTCTTGAACTGCTAATTAATAATTTTATTATGAGAACTTCGTGAGCTTTATATGGATAATCTATAATTCATTTAAAAGTATTTGCAAGGATGAATTATTACCGATGAGAAATATACGAAATAGGAACCAGAAAAGTAAAAAATAGACCTCTTTCATAAATGGCGACCATTTTAGTATTCTTTTTTCTTCATTCAAATTAGCCTCACTAGCCTCGTGTTCAAGCTGAAAATTCAAAAGAATATTTTTCCTAAACGAGGCAAGTGAGGCTAATATGATTGAAGATAAAAGAGCATTTAAAAGGTCGTTATTTATGAAAGAGGTTTATACCTTCAAACAATTATCCTTAACAGCGGTATTAGTTTCCTGTACCTAAATACTTTACCAGCCAAGTGGCCCATAATGACAGCACTAATATTATTTCCAGTTTCATTAACCCTTTTAGTGACAATCAGTTATCAATAACCAACTTCTCCTTATATAACACATACAAAATAAGACATTTAGTTATGAGAAAATGAGAACTGATCAAACTGAGCAAACTGTTGAAGATTAAAAGTGAAATTCTCTCTAACTTATTCAATGAAAAGTATGGGAACAAGCTGGGAGAATTCAGCAATACAGCTGGGACTGAAAGAGTTAATTAGAGTCTTTAACACCTTACAAAGGACATTAATCCATGGCACTTTAGCTCCCAGCAGATACTGGTACTCATTTACCTACCCAGAAAAGATGGAAAGCTAAATTAGCTGAGGAAAAGAAAGCGGCTAGTGTTTCAACCTATATAACCTTGTGATTGGAAAGAAGAGATATTAACAAATGCGCCAGCCATTTCATCGTTTTCAAAAATCTAAGGATACAGTTAAATCTTGCTGTAAAGACAGTTCTTTGTTCTTGAAGGGAACCTGAAGGCAAAAATATACTTTAGCTCAACTTATTACTTCTACTATACGTCTACCTTTACCGTTAATGTACTTTTAGCTCTACTGTACATGTATCTAAATCGTAGCAATACTGTTTTTGTCTCCAAACTGTACCTGTATCTCTACTGTAATTGTTCCTCTATACTTGTACCTGAAATTTACCAATACTTTTCCTGTCTCTCTCTACTGTACCTGGGCCTGAAATGTATCTGCACTGTACCAGTCTCCCTACTGTACTTGTATCTCTACTGTACCTGTCTCTCAATTTTACCTCTCTCTTCTGTACCTGTACCTCAATTGTACCAATACTGTTCCCATTTCTCCCTATTGTACCTGTACCTGAAATGTACCTGCACTGTACCTGTCTCCCTACTGTACTTGTATCTCTACTGAACCTGTCTCTCTACTGTACCTGTACCTCAAATGTACGAATACCTTTCCTGTCTCTCTACTGCACCTAACCTTGGTTGTACCAATACTGTTCCTGTCTCTCCACTGTACCTCTCTCAAGTGTACCTCTCTCTACTAGACTTGTACCTCAAATGTATCATACTCATCCTGTTTCTACACTGTACCTGTATCTCTACTTTATCTACTATTTTTACACCTCTACTAAACCTATACATTTAGTATACCTCTACTGTACTTCTACCTCTTCTGTGCCTCTGCAACAAACTTCATTTACAAAAAATATTAGCTTTCTTTCTTACATTTAAAAATGGCATTAGAAAAAAAATAGTTGTCTCGAAAATGTAGTCACCCTCGGAAACTCAAGGAGCTTTGCTAAATGTGAACTGTTCTAACATTTGCTAACTTTTGAATATAAATACAAATATTATATTAAACAAAATCTTTAGTAGTAGTAAGTATATTTTTAGGATCTCACTTGATTCAAAAAATCTTCGAGTGCGAGAAGCAAATTTTCTGGGACACAATCCGCCATGATATGCGTGTACCGTGTCACCTGTGTTCAAAGTAAAATGACAGTTACGTCAAAAAAAATATCAGTTTGAGTTTTGTTACACTCGCTCTAGTGACAAAAAAGTAAGACAAAATAAACTTTTGTGTTCGGTAGCTCACAATAGTAATTATATTTTATAAGTTCTGAGATTTATCCACAGAGATTACAGTGATGAAAAAATCGTTCCGATTTTAGTCGGCGTCTGATTGGACGAACGATGTTTTTCATAAGTTAAATGTGATAGTATGGCAAGTACGTCATCCTTGGCGCGAAAACTAGCAAACCGACTTTCTATTTTCAAGATGTCGGTTCAGTTGACAATTTTATTAAAGAACAATAAAACAAAACCAAATTACAAATTCACAACGAAATGTAAAACTTTTGCAATCCTCTTCAGGAACCAGGGATTAACTTAGGATGGTCGAAGAAACTTTCAACATGTAAAAGACTAATGCTTTTGAAGGTCAGTGACGAAGATAATAAACATTGCTATGATATTAAAATATTGCTATATATCAGTAGCCTTAAAACGTACTCTTTGCCCTTTGATGAGATTTTGAAAAAGAAAGTTGGGTGTTTTTACGATTTCGAGTGAACAAAATATATTCCATTGTCTAGTTTTTAAAGAACGCATGAGTAAATAAAACTCATTTCATTATCCTATCTCTGTTAATTGTCATTGTTTGAAAGATATCTCAGTACTTATAAAATAAAAATAACTTCATGGTTGGTTCACTTGTATGATCTTTTTGTTGTTGTGAAAAATCGCAAACACACTCCCTTTCTGTGGAAGTAAAGTGGAATAATTTGATATTTTGAGTAAGGATAGTGTTGAGAACAACAGTGGCATTTAAGAAATTGACGCCGGTGGGCTGGCCTCGATGGTTAATCAAATGTTTTCAGAAAGAATCTTGCGAAGTTTTTTCTATCTTTTACAGTTTCCATTTTAAGGCTGCCAAGACATCATTACGGAATAGCGCAAAATCTTTTTCCATATTTTTGTTAGAAGGGAGAACAGTACACATTCTATTAACTCAAACATTTCGGCACCAACAAAAAGATTCCACTGCACAGGGTTCGTCCGCTGTTCTCAAAGCAAAATTTAATGACTTTTAAGGACTTTTTGAGGACTTAAGCCATGAGACATCAACCACCAGAACTGACCTAAAACAAGACATTTTACGATATTGATATTCCTTGACACAGTTATATAGTTTTAGGCACGTTTCAGTTGCTGTTATTCACGGGCCTGACACTATAGTCTATAGAAAAACAAAGGTTTGATTTCGCATTACGTAAGCAGACAATTATTACTTTGCACTTTTTACAGTTTATTTGTAAGCTAAGTACATGAATCGTGATTCAAACAAAATGTCAACTTCAGTGAAAAAGAAAAAAAATTTAGAACCTTTTAAGGACCTCGACTGTTTTTTGTAAAATTTAAGGACTTTTGAGGCCTCAAATATTGGAAACTGAAATTTATGGACTTTCATGGTTTTTGAGGACCTGGACGAACTCTGATTGCGACACAAAATTGGTTGGTGGAGGTTTCTTTTCTCATGAAAAATTATCGCTAAATGCGAAATATTTAATAAATCACAGTGACTGTATAGTAATTATTACCATTAGTCTATAAAATTAGTTCCAGGAATCATCATTACGTCATTTCAAACAATTTCGTTAGTTATCTTTTTGCCAGTAATAGTTAATTTTGGCGATTGCCTTACAATTGCATGAAGCTCTTAATAGAATTAAAATATCAAGTAGCTCAATAATGAAACAGGGGGTCTCCTGGTTTGAAGGATACAGGTAGAGTAACTTAAAAGATTATTTCTCCCAAACGAAAAGCCAGTTGTCTGGTAATGGCATATAGGAGCGGCGTCACATAAAGGATGCTGATGTGACAGTGGACATTCTTCAAATAATTTCTTGAAGGGCGGTATAGGCCATGAAAACACAAAACTGTAAGTAATGTTGGTGTCTGAACTTATAAAGGGAAAGAGACTAAAACCTTGCCAGTTTTGATGAATTGTTTATTGGCACTGTGAATTCGCCAAAAGCAAAACTTTGGCATGATTAATTGCTTTTATCATATAATTATCCATAAAATACTTATTTTTCTCCCTTTCGAAAACTTGTTATTTTCACAAATGAAAATAACACGTTACCATGGTTACACCTTGAGTGTGCTTCACGGCAGCTTTGCGATTCATTCAACATGGCTGC
>JAOBRB020301073.1:0-11088 GCA_027575285.2 Zoanthus pulchellus | reverse complement strand
CCTGGTCACTCATTTTAAAATGTCAATACTGCTTATATTTGTCCAATATTCATATTTTGTCATGTAGGTATTTTTTCAAACGAATTTCACGGAATTACGAGGAAATAAGCAAATTACGCAATCGTAGACAATTTTTGGCTTAATTCACGAAATTGCGCAATCATGAAATGTCAGAGGCCCTGATTCAAATACAACAACAATTTGAATGAATGTTGAAGTGAAGTTGGATGACTGAAGTGCTTTAATATGTATGCCCGATGCAAACTTCAGTCGGACAGCCGTAAAAACTGATCAGTTATGACCGACAGTCTACCAACAATATACCGGCAGATTGCCAACAGTTGGCCAACATGTTACGTCTGTTGGCCGACAGATGCTTACCACTTTGGAAAAAAACTGTTGACCGACAGTTGGCCGTCTGTCAACCATCTGTTGGCCGACTGTTGGCCATCTATCGACCATCACTTGGCCAACAGATAGCCGACAGACGGCCAACAAACGTCCGACAGTTGACTGAGGTGAGCTGTTCTTCAAGATTACCGAAAACTATACTGTTAATTGCAATGTTAGTATTTACTCCTTTAGGTGGATTGTACTTGTGCAGATAACAGAATGTTTGAAATCCCTTAAAACTGCCAGAGCTTATAATTTCCACTTTTATTTCAGGTTTTTTGCATTTTAAAAGAATTGAAAAATCTTATGGATGGCATCATCCTGGCTAACGTCGAGGTTGCATATTTTTGTGTCATAGCATAGATGAGATACAGCATGATTTGTAAAACTGAGCTTTACTGAATTCTACAAATGAACATTTCTTGTTATTGGCAAGACTGCAATTTTGTGTTCTCTCTCATCTTGAAACTCGGTTTTAGCAAGCAAAAAAAAATCCTTTGAACAAACAAGGTCTGCCTGGCTGAAACTTATTTTTGCAAATGATAAGAGAGTTGATATACTCGTTTGTGACCTCGCCGGCAGTCTCAAACCGGCAATTCCGTCAAATTGCTCATGAACCATGCTGTCACGCACGTCACACGACCACTATTGCCGTACTGTTGCGTAAGGTCTCTAATATTAACGCAAGCAACTAGTAATGAACGTTGTCCAGTCAAACTGTCATCGCCCCAAGAAGATGAATGAGCCTAATTCGCCGTTTTACTTTGCTGTGAAACACCAAAAGAAACCAGAAGATGAAGCTTGGTACAAGAAAGGTCCCTTGGGAAAGAACGAAATCAACAAATTTCTTTCCAAGGCCGCTAAAAATGCAGGCATACCAGGCAGAGTCACAAACCATGCGGTGCGAAAAACGTGCATCTCAAGTCTTCTTGATGCAAAATTTTGTGGCACAGTTAAGTGGTCAACGAAGTTTAAAAAGCCTCGATTCCTACAAAGCTGCCTCATACCAACACCAATGGCCAATGTCTCTTGTCTTAAGCCGCTCAAATAACGATGTTTGCGCTCACACAGAAACATTTACTGTTCCAACAGCATCGGTCACAATTGTTCGGTCTGATCCATTCCAGGTGCGACCTGGATTCTTTGCTAGTGCAAAGATTCGTAGCTACAACGACTGTACATTCAACATTCAGCTCATGTCAGGGCAGCTTTGCACCACCGAAACAAATAACTGCGGTCCAGGGTAACGATCAAGGATTGAAAGCAGCAGTCATTTAGAATAAACTGTTTTTATAGAAAGCAACATGTCTGTTTTAAACTTATATTTTGAAAATTGAGCCATTTTCGTCGCTTTTAACGTTTCTCAAAGTATTTAAAAGAAATCATTTCGTCCGGAAAGTAAAAACTAATTCTCCGTTCGTCGAAGTTTGTGTAGCTTCTGATTCCATTTTAACTTTTACTCATCAAACTTGTGAATTGGGAAAAAAGCACTTTTCAAGTGTATGGTCCCCTTAAATATTTATGTTCAGGAGAGGTCTTAACGGAAACACACGATGTTTTGTTTATGTTATGTCTCACACTAGCTCACTAAAAAAGGCTGTGTTAAAAAAATCCAAGGTCAGTAGTTGGAGGGTTGATCAAGAAAGAAAGGTCTGTTTTATGTGAGTTCATCCATGGATACAATCCTGCAGCCACTTAGATCCCTTTGAGTTAATTCAACATTTGTACCCCCTGATTGCAATAAAGTTAACACAACACAGGACCCCAGGAAATGTAATTTCTAACAAAGCTTCTGTCAGAAGGAGAAAACATCTAACAAAGCTTCTATCAGAAGGAGAAGACAGAACTTTCGTTTGACAATGATGTTTACTGTTTTGATTCTTTCATTTCTACTTTTCTGGGACTAACTTCAGTGTGAGTTGTGATAGACAAAAAGGAAGATTATTGAATTTCATTATATTTTTGGTATGTAAGCGTAATCACTTCTCTCTTTTTTCACGCCATTAACTCTGTGATATATTTTATCATCCACTCGTTGTTTCGCCAGGATTTTAAGAACATTTTTTGTTCTTCCCTTTGCAATAGATCAAGACTGCAGGCTTTGACAGATAACTTTTAACTGAACAATATCCCATTTGGCATAACGCTTCCATAATAATTACAGCAGAACGTCAATTATCTGGATTTCTCGATCATCCAGACTTTTTCTATGGATCCAAAATTGTCATGAAAATTTATTAGTCATGATAAGATCTGTAACCATATGGTGTTGGGTACCAATCTACAAGGGAGATGACCCGCAAAACTATAGATCAGTTACCCTTTTCAATCCAATAGCAAGACCTTTGAAAAACTACTGGCCACTCAGTTAAGTGAAATAGTGAACAAGATCTTGGACTGCTTTCAAACAACTTTGGTTCACTTACTTCAGGGATAGAAAAACAGTGCAGATTTATCTATTTATTTATTTATTGAGATTTAGCTAGATGTTAACAAGGAGAAACCACAATAGGTCATTGGGTCCCTTACAAAGGCTGAAACGTCTATGGTCAGCATCACAAAGTAGGGAAAAAATTATTACTAATGAACACGAAAAGCAACGTAAGCTAAGTTACATAAGCTAATATAAAAAAATTAACAGTAATTACATATGAGACGAAAAATTTTTTTAGAAGGCATTAAAATTCCCGCAGATTTCAGTAGGGAGTGCATTCCAAAGGGGTCACATGCGAACAAAGTAAGAGTCGCGAAAAGTGGACGTACTTGCGGGAAGAGGCAAAGTTCTAGACCTGACGAGTTATTGATGTGCAAAACTGGACGAACTAAACAGTATTAAGATGAATTTAGTCCTGAAGATAGCATAAAAAAAGAAAGAGAAAGTCGAGATATTCGTAGAAAGACAAAGGTAGAAATTTTAGGCCAATAAGTCTAGTTTTGTAGGTAAGGTAGAGATTATGGAGAATAAGTTTTGAGGCTCTCTTTTGCACACTTTCCAGGGCCTTCATTAAATAGATGGAATTAGTGGAAGACAAAGCCCATACCTGGCTGGCAAATGTGATCTTAGATCTGAAAAGAGTAATGTACAATATCCTGAAAGAATTTACAAGTAGTTTTGAGAGCACGTTTTTCGCAGAAAGCCAAGTATTTTATCTGGTTTAGCAATATGTTAATATGAAATGACCAGTGTAAGGTTTTGGAAATATAAACACCAAAATCACCGACGGAATCAACAGTTTTTTGTTCAACGACGATGAGAGAGTAGACCCAGGCAGTGATGAAGCATAGATGAGAATTCCATACATTCTCGCATTTCTTTGGTTGAAAAAAAAGTTCGTTTAAAGAAGTCCAGTTTAAGATACTAGTCAGATCATATTGCAAATTAGAGGAGTCTTCACTAGAACACAAAGTGTTATAACTGGAAAAGCCAGGACACTCTGGAAGATCATTGATGTAAAGTATGAAGAGTATAGGTCCAAGTACCAAATACTGAGGAATTCCAGAAATAACCAATTGCCAAGGATTAAAAGTACCGTTAATAACGACAAGTTGTTGGCGAAAAGATAGATCACCAGAAAACCAGCTAACAAGCGAGCCAGCAATACCATATCTTTGAAGCTTAAATAGTAAACGAAAATGGCAGTCAGTATTGAAAGCATGGGTAAGATCTAGATATATAAGGTTTGTTTCAACACCACGGCTGAGAGATCTACCAATATCAAGCAGGACACACAAAAGCTGAGTAGTACACGAGAAACCATGGCGAAAACCAAGCTGGAGAGAAAATAGACGACTATCAACAAAGTCTACCAATCTCTGGGCAGTACATTTTTCAAGAACTTTAGACAGTTTAGGTAGAAGTGAAGTACTGCGGCAGTTAGGGAACATAGATCTGCTTCCTTTCTTGAATAGAGAAGATATCTTACTATCTTTCCATTCAGTGATAAACGTTCGCGAAGACAGTGACAGATTGAATTGTTCACAGACGGAGGAGTGGATTTCAGAAGCACACTAAACAAGAACCATCGGGACCAAGAGATTTCTAGTTTTCAGACGTTTAAGTTCCTGTAAAACCTCTTCAGGGGAAAGAATAATAGTGTTGCAGGATAGCTGTAGATTAAGAGCAAGAAATAGGGGTATCGAGACTAGAAAATAAGGAACAACATGAATGGTCAGTAAATATGGAGCAAGAAAAAGAAAAGGTTCAGCTTTAGCTAGATCAATTGAGGAAGCAGCTTTGTCGTCTGTGAACATAGAATCGGAGAAAGATTTAGATTTGAAAAACGAACAAAAGAGTCTTAGATTGATGAATATATTAGAACAGATAGACTTTTCGGCTAGCTTAGATCCAGTTCTTTATGCACTGGCGCAGAAGAAGAAATGCTTCAATGCACTTGGAGACTTTCAGTGATGGTAGATGAACCTTTTATCTTTTATTTTTTTCAATGCAATGTTATATGTCACCACTTTTTAATTAATTTTGGACCTGTCAATCACAGGCACCAATAAGGAATAAAATCGGTTTTCCAAAAATACGCAATATGTTTTAGAAAAGTAAATGCATAATTGAATGACACAGAGCTTGGCAGTTGAAAAAGGGCAGTAGTAGTAACTGCAGATGGGGTTTGGCACACCAGAGGACATTTCAAAAAACTTTTGTGGTTTTTGTGTGAATTGAGGGCTCAAGATGCAGAAGCTGTTATTCACCCGGAACTTGGTAGGGGCCACTCCAACAAATGCGAAGCACACTTCACAGTACTGCCACAGTTTAGAACTAAGGACCAGAGTCTATATACAATATAATGAATACCTTTCATTTATGGCTTCTGTGACCAAGTCTCCAATTTTTGGGATAATTGGGGAATACGAATGATGTATGATGATTCTTAATTACAGTTGAATAGTTAAGTGCAATAACAATGCAACTAAAATAAGCAACTTTTTAAAACTGTAGTGATATAAGAGGAATGGGAATTTTTAACCAAATCCACTTTCTTAGATTTTGCACTGGCATTTTCAGCTAGACGTTTTTTTAAATGTGGTAGTAAAACGAATTGATTTTCTTTTGAAAAACATCTATACTTTTTCTTATAATTGTCATTATTGTGGTGAATACATTTTCAATACAAAACTATGGAAAACACTGTAAGTTGTGAAGCGTCTTTTTATTTTGTATGTATATTGCTGTGTGTATAGTGCATGCATATCAGTTCATTTTTAAAGATTTTACTTTTTTAAATATTTTTCAGATTGCATTACATTGTTTCTACAAATTGTGGCTTGGCCCAGGAAAATGACTTGGTGCTACACCAACCATGGCAAGGACTACCACTGGATAGTAGAGCTCTTCGAGGAGTTGAATCTGCCAGTGCTGCCTGCTGTTGTGCAAGCACTAAAAAAAGCTGTTGAGAGGAGAGGATGAGGAATTTGATAAAAAAGCAATCAGATGAGACAAAAAGGCAGAGGGTTTCCCAGAAAGTGGCTACAGCAGAAGACCAGGAGGAGAGAAAGAAGTGGAGCAAGCGTCAAACTATTCAGCCTTGAAGATGATGATTTGCAAGATGCTGAAGTAGATGATCCTGATCTAGTCAGTGCAGCAAAGAAGGATGTTGAAAGTGGTGATCAGAGTACCACAGTGTTGAGTAGAAAGAATTGTAGATGCGGTTCTACAACTCAGAAGCGCACCAGAAGTCATGCTTGTCCTCTCAATAAGTCTCGCCAAATTTAGCACGAAATGTTCAAAACTACTTGTATATTGTGCCACATCCCAAATAAAGAAAATATTAAATTGGCATGTGTTGATGTTTTCGAAGGAATATTTTTTTAATGATTCACTAGTTTGAGACTATATGCATGTTTTGCAGTTTTTCTAAGCCAAGAACCAGCTAATGGAAATGACTGTTGTAAATATTGTATATTTGTAATAATGATTAACAAAAATGGCACATTTTGATAATTATGTCACAATATAACCTATATTAAAATTACAATCAGGCATATTAGAATTACCAAAATATCTCTGTTCTCACTATAACCACCACTTGGTATACTTACTCTTGAATAATACAATAATTTTAAAAATTACAATTTTTTGATTGTATCTTCCTAAATAAATATTAACAGTGCATTGTAGTAAAGCAGTTAGTCACCTTAGGATCTGTGAATTTCTGAGAAAGTCAATTAGACTTTTTGTCAATAACTATTCACAAAAAAATGGAAAATTTTTATTGCAATTGACATTTGGGAAGATATGTTTAGTAAAAGAAACGTTTTTTAAATTTTTTTTAATGATAAAAAAATTGTCTTTAGTAAATATGTTTCTTTGCTTATCATACAAAGAGATCTATGTAAATATACTGCCATAAATTTTTGTTACCTGTAAAAATTTATAAATTATGAAAGCCAATTATTGAATACGAACTGACAGATCAGATGAATAGTCAAAGACAATATATGCACACAAATATCACACATAATATAAAATTGGAGTTGAAATTAGTTACAATTGTTTTTTTTTCTTACATCTTGGAAGTCATTGAACAAAGCTGGTAATAGTTTTGGACCCTATACTATTGAAAATAGTAAGGAGTATAATATTAGACAAGCAATTTTATTACACATTATTGAACGATTAAAATAAAAAGAAAATAATAAATTGATTTATATTTGCTGCCAGCTACATTGTTTCTGCTCCAAACCAACTGGATTGACAAGACTCCGTACCTACAACAACAAAAGAATCAATGGTTTCAAGTCAGTTTCATGTCGGATTAGTTATTCATGTACAAAACTAATCATAACAATGAATTTTTTCTTTCAATCCCATATTTCAAAATAGAAAAAGAAGCAAACATTTTCAGAAATATATTCAAATTTCAGAGATGCAAATGAACAGACATTTTTATTCATCAAATGCAGAGTAAAATTGGCCAAATAACGGACATTGAGACTACTACGAAACTAAAAAAATATCTTTAAATATTTCTTCCAGTGCAACTGCAGCAAATTATTGTGGTTTTATCCTATCGAGCAAAACAAAACCAAATTGAAGCTTTGTGCATGGCATATTTAAATCGAAATACATCTTAACTGCCTGAAGCAATAAAACATATCAGAAATGTTACCTTGTGATTGCTGTTTATGTTAAATTTAAATTCACAAAGTAAATACGTACCTGATCCTTTGAAATTCAGCTTTAAAAGCTGCTAAAACACGAAGTAATTCTTCATTCGCCTTTACTTGCAGATAAATACAGGAATGGCTCCGACAAGTTTGCAGACAGAAAGAGCCTGGTACCTAATTCCTTATGTTATTCTTGGGACACCTAAATTAATATTACTGTGTGAGGACTGGTCCGACACAGACAAAAAGCACATATTTCGGCGGGAAAAATCAAATAAACAAAGTCTCTTGTAGACAGCTTTTTTAATTTCTTTGTTTTATTATTTTTAAAGTTATGTCTAGCCGCAATAGGAAACAAAATTAATTCAAAACACCTTACATAAAAACGGTCCCAACTACTAGATGTGGAGTAAATTTCCACACGATCGAGGAATTTCAAGACCTGATTTGGGAAAATCCCCACAACAAGATATTGCCGACTTTAGGCAAAGTCTGTAGTACCTATCTAATGCATCGAATATTAAGCAGTTCGTGTTTTATATAAGATTGTCCTATTTTATTAATTTTAATTACCTTTCCGGTACTTTCGTGATCTATGTTTGAATGTCAAAGGTTTATAGACACCGATTATATGTCAGCCACGTCAGACTGACGTTCCATGCACTAAGTGACTGATTACAAAAATGCTGGAGTTGGGGAGAGTTTGGGCCTTGCATGCGTATTATTTAACAATTAGACTACGAGCCCTCGTTTTGTACGAGTTGACAATTGTTTTTATTGAAAACGAGGGCGAGTAGTCTAATTGTTTTAGTATAAATTTTCAATGTTCTCATTGCTTAAAAATGTGGAGTAATGTTTAGGAAAAAATGTTTTATTGTGTTTACAAAGATTTCAAACACTGCGCGCGATGTGCACTGAGGAGTAGACATACACAAGTAAACTTTTATCTTACCTTCAAAACTTTTCATTTCATATTTTGTCGTTGATTTCGTTTTCTCTGGAACTGCTCTTTCATTTAAATATTCAATTTCTTGGTCCGAAATTTCGGCAAATTGTCGCGACGCCATTGTTTCTTTCTTTTCTCAAAGCGATTCTTGTCAGTCATATATATGAAGTTTCGTGATTGGTTAAAATTGATAAAGAACAGTTTTCATTGGCTATTCACAACTGTTTTCTATCAGCAGATAGAAAACAGGGAAGAACCAATCAAATTCACATATTCATAATGGAACATAGTAATTTTATACTATTAATTTTATACTGTTATAGTAATTCTCGATTTTATTAGGCTAGCCTTTGTTTCTTTATTAATTAATAATTTTCTTACTTACTTATTTAATATTTATTTATCTTATTATTCAATTAATTAATTTATTTATTTATTGCCTTGTTTCAAGAGCTTGCATCTTTTTTTTCTTCTTTCTTTCTTTCGGTTTAAGAATGTCTTAAATGCCATTTCCCAAGTTTTTATGTTTGTTTTTTTTGCCAAATTTTGGATGTAATAAGTATTTTTTTAAATATTTGTCTGGATTCAATCGTTATATGCCCCAATACTGTTGTCAAGGTATACCAGGAAATGAAAAGGCAAATAAAACGACTAGATACCCACAGACCAACGCGTTTTGTGTTTGTTATGAATGTTGGCGAAATTGCAGACGGTACAGTGTAGATGGATACATGGGGGAGATTAGGAAACCACTGGGTGAACGGCATCGTAAAACTTGACCCTCAAAACGTTCTTTATTGTGATTCTTTAGTCTGGTACGCACCACATGATATCATCGATTTAGTCAATAAGTATGCAAAGCATATTCCCAATTCGGTACAGTTCACTCACAGTCATCTTCAGTTGGCCCACATTCCATCGCGACGTCCACATGAATGTGTCGTCCAAAAATGTAGGAAATTACCCTTTCCAGTCTTGCTCCGACATCTGTGGAGTGATATCTTTGATCGAAGCTGGGGCAGCAGCCTTAGAATTCTGTTTCACTTCCTTTCTGGTGCAGTAACCTCAACCAAGATTAACCTCAAGAGACCTAGCATTCACAGATATTACTTACGGAGAGGATAGATATTGATATCGTATCTCTGACATTACTTCCATCATCGTCTAACGCAGTCTCGTAATCAGTCATCCTCAAAGGAATCAGTCGGCAGTACGTCACCTTCAATTAAATCAACTGACCATACGTCTTCACCACAACAACAAACTCACAACTCCTTATCCACAAAGCAATCAACCGGCATTGCGTCTTCACCAAATATATCAACCGGCAATACATCATCTTCTAGTAAATCACCTGGCACTACGTCGTCACCACAGTAACCAACTTGCGATACGTCGTCACCGCTAGAACAACGAAAAGGGAAGTTTCCATGCCCAGGATGTGACCTATTGTGTTTGACATTGTTTCATTTAAAGCGTCATTTCAAAAGAAAAAACCCAAAATATGACTTAAAGTCATCCATTTGATAAACATTCCCTTTACCAGCATTTGTATCATTAGTGATTCTGGTCTGCAAGATTTATGAAATTAAAGTAAAAGTATTTTAGAAAAATCTTTGTCACTATTTTCTGACTCCTAGTTAAAACAAACGTTTATGTAACGTCCGTAACAAAAATGTTGTAACGTCCGTAACACATACATTGTAACGTCCGTAACACATACATTGTAACGTCCGTAACGCTTTTTTAGGTCCAGAAATGAGAAGCTAGGCAAATTTTTTGTCATAAATAAATTGCCAATTAATAATTAAAAGAGTATCCTGAAAGATTCCCTCTAACCTGTTAAAAAAACAAATAAAACTATATTTTGGCTATATTCACATGTAACGTCCGTAACAAAATTTTGGTAAAAATATGAGCAAAATTCAATTTCAAAAGTTTGAAAAAGCAACATTTTTATAGATTACTTCATGTGATCTATCGAACTTTGGAAATATTTCAAATTTTGAGTGCTGCTTACCATTTTAATTTCATCACTCAAACTTAGTTACCAGAAAGGGCTATTTTATCTAACAGGAAGAGTTACAATTGTAACACTGCGAGACCCCCCCTAGGTAGCAAGCCAAAAAATTTGTACCATTTTTCTAAAGTTTGGTCATTAAACTTGTGGTTCCATATGAATGTGATCAGTCAAAGGTGTTTTTTAAACTTTTCATTTTTTCAGTTCTCATATGGAATTGCCCGGAAGTGTAAAGTAGAGGATAAGCAGCAATGTTCATTTGTTACATTAACTGGAAACAAAAAAAACGAAAAAGGTTTTGTTGTGAAGTACTATCAGAGCAACTGAGGAGAAGCAAACCGCATACCATAAAAAAACCGAGGGGAAAAAGTCGAGACACAGGAAGTCACAAGGTGAGTTATGGATGTAAATTTATCTTTACTGCTGGGTTAGTAGTACTATCAAGGGATAGAGCACTTTTGGCGCGCCAAAAATCAGCTGATGGTATTTTTCGCGGGAAAAACAGCCAAAAGTTAAAAATAACCCCCAAAACTGTATAAAAAGGCTGGAAAACTGATTTGAAAATTAGATTTTTTAAAATGACTGAAAACATAACTTCTCAAATTTCTTT